>BDDA01000241.1:59373-103184 GCA_001662385.1 Chlamydomonas asymmetrica | reverse complement strand
GGGGGGGGCGCAGGCCAGGCCAGGCAAGGGGAGGGGGCAGGGTTCAGCGGTATGGGACGGCGGGCAGCACCCGTGAAATCATACTGCAGTTTGAGGGCTGTGGGTGTGGTATATCAACGCATCACTCCCTTGCTCCCCGCTCAAAAGGTAAAACACGCCTGCAACAGGCTAGTAAAAGCTGTCAATCCCATGCCTGCCCCTAGCTACGCATCCCCCCACCACAACAACAACACATGCGCCCACCCACAGCCTACACCAGCAGCAAGCACGCAGGTACAGGTTTCTAACGATATGTGCATCCGTGCATACGGGAGGGGACACAGGTCGCGCCAGGGTGCATGTGCACAATTCACGTGCGGTTGTGTGCTCCCTGTCACACACTTGAGACAGTCATGCAGGCATATAGCGGCACCGCCTCCACCGCCCCTCACCGGCGTAGCCCCGTACGGGAACTTGGCGGCCTTGGCCCGTACCGCCTCAAGCGTCAGGCCGTACCGCTGAAGTACCGCAGGCGGTACAGGCAGCGGCTTGTTGGGCCCCGAGCTCAAGTAGGTGCTGATCAGCGCGT
Organism: Chlamydomonas asymmetrica; assembly: GCA_001662385.1. Classification (NCBI taxonomy): domain Eukaryota; kingdom Viridiplantae; phylum Chlorophyta; class Chlorophyceae; order Chlamydomonadales; family Chlamydomonadaceae; genus Chlamydomonas; species Chlamydomonas asymmetrica. Next base: position 102,616 of record BDDA01000241.1, on the reverse strand, counting down.
GCAGCGCGTCTGCTGCCGCCGACCCCGCTCGCGCATTCTCGGGGGTGTCACCTCCCGCACCTGCGGCGGCGTCTGCAGGGGCACCGGCGTCTGCGGTGTGCGCCACCGCTGCGGGGATGAGCTCCCCTGAAGGCTGCTGCGTGCTGGCTCCCGCACCAGCACCAGGTGCTGAAAGCAGTGCTGCTGCGTCAGGCGATGCGCTGAGCAGCCGCTGCTGCTGCCGGCGCGGGCGCTGCTTGTGGTGGGTGAAGGAGGCCAGCAGGCCCTCCTCATCAGACAGCAGGTCCTCCAGATCTGCGTAATCATCATCACTGGCGTCCGGGTGGTGCTGATGCTCCTCCTGATGCTCCTGGTGCTCCTCCTCACCCGCTGGCCCAGCAGCAGCAGCCTCCAGCGCACCAGCGGCCTGGTGGTCCCCGCCCTGCTGCTGCTGCACGCGAGCGTCCTCCTGACGCGCCTCATCATGCTGGCCTGTCATGCCATGGCCGTCCCCGCTGCTCGCGGGCTCAGCGGCGGTGCATGGAACGACGTCAACATCATCGCTACCACACCCGCCATCAGCAGTGGGCTCTGCAGCCACGGCGGCATCGCCTGCTGCTGCTGCTGCTGGTTGCGCCGGGGGCGGCGGGCTGGCGGGGCCGTGCTGCACCAATCCTACCGCATCCCTGTCTACAGGTGCAGCTGCACGGGCGGCGCCCTGACGGACACGCCGTGCCGTCGCCGCTGGTGCAGGTGCAGGTATGGATGGCAGCGCTGGCTCAGCATGCAGCAGCGGCGGCGGTGCCCGCAGGGGTGAAGGACTGCGTTCACCAGCAGCGGTTGATGGGGCGCCCTCATTCCCTTCACGCAGCGCAAGCGGAGGAGGCATGTTGCCGCCATTACTGGCCGCTGGGAGGGGCTGCGGTGCTGCGCCTGGCGGGCGCGCTGCTGCTGCTGCCAGTGCTGGGAGAGCTGCGGGAGCCTCGACGCCAACGCAAGCAGGCGGGACAGTGGCGTGGCCGGCACCAACACCACCAGCCCCCAACGCACTGGCCCCTTCAGCAGCTACAGCAGCGTGGTCGATCAAGCGACTGCCACCAGCAGCAGCAGCAGGCACATCAGCAGCAGCAGGACCAGCAGCTGCAGGACCAGTGAGTGCAGCTGCTGCGTCTTGCTCCTCCTCCTCCTTCTCCTCCTCGGAGCCAGCAGGGCCGCCGGCAGCAGCAGCGTGCTCAGGACTACCAGCAGCACCGGCAGCTGCAGTGGATGCTGCAGTGGCTGCTGGCGTGGCCGTTGGAGCCATGGCGCCAAGGCCTGCAGCTGCGCTGATGTGGGAAGGAGGGTCTGGCAGGGCCTGCTCACCCCCTGCTGCCGCCGCCCGCGCCTCGTACTGACCCTGGTGACCACGGCTGTGGTGGTGGTGACTGGCGGGCACGTCTTCAGGGCCAGCAGGCTCCACCCGTGCCACTGCCGTCGCAGCAGCAGCAGCCGCCGCTACAGCACCAGCAGCACCTACGGAGGCAGCCACACGGTCCGCCCCGCATGCAGGCGTGCTCCCAACAGCCGTCCCAACTGCCATCGCGCCCTGCTGCACGGCTGCAGGGCTGCGGGTGCTGCTCCCAGCCCTGGCAGCGGGGTGGGTATGGCCGTTCACAGTGTCGAGCGGCCGCCAGGTGTAGCCGTCAGCACGGCCGCAGCCCAGCAGCTGCCTCCTGGCCACTATGATGCGGCCGCCTGGCACCGGCGCCTCCTGCAGGGCCATCAGCACGCGCAGGCTGGTGGGGGGCAGCTGCCGGCTCTTGCGCCGCGACTGGTGTGGCTTGAGGCGGTCGTTGCGGTTCAGATCGCGCTCCTCACAAAAGCGCAGGTGCACGTTGTACCTGACCTCAGGCTCAGGCGCTGGCGCAGCAGGTGCTGGCAGCGTGGCAAGGGGCGAGCAGTCCGCAGGAGCTGCTGCGGGTGAATTTGTGATTGTGACTGTGGCGCAGGCGGCAGCTTCGGGCTGCGGCGGCGCCGCGGCGACGCTCCGTGCCGCCGCGGGTGCTGCGTGAGCCTCCTCGCCACCGGGCAGCACAGCGCTTGCATCGGCCACAACATTGAGCGCTGAACCGCCACTGGCGGGCGGTGCAGCTGGTGCCTCGGCATGGACGCCGGATCCCTCTGCAGCCACCTCACCAAGCTGCTGCTGCTGCTGCTCCAGCAATAGTGCAGGTGCATGCTGCACACCTGCCTGCTCAGCAGCGGCAGCGCCCGTGATCGCTGCCCTTTTGCTTGCATCGGTGCCGCCACGCCTGCCTGCTGCTGCTAAGCCCTGCTGGGCGCTGCCGGGCGCGCCGCCTGGCGCCGCCGCCACCCCTGGTGCGCCATCGCTGCTGCCTGCAGGCTGCATGCTGCCGGCTGGTGACAGGCGGGGGGGCGAGGCAGAGGGTGACAACGCGGCCCCCGTGAGGCCAGCGGCAACGGTGGGGAGAACAGCGCCAGCATCAGCGGCGGCAATGGCGGGGGGCTCCATGATGTTGTCTTGTGCTTGCGCGCGCTGATGCGCTGCAGTTGCATGGTCCGGTCCAGCATCAGCAGCGGCGGCACGCGCCTGAGCCCCACGCCTCCTCGACCTGCTGTCAACGCTGCGCGGCAATTGCTGCGAGGCGCTGCCGGGGCTGGCGCCAGCGCCACCGCCACGCTTCCCCGCAGCACCCGCAGCTCCTGAGCCGCCGCTGCCAGGCGTGCCACTTGCACCACCGCGAGCACCACCGCGTCCGCGTTGTGCGCTACCACTCCCCTCTCCACCACCAGCAGCGCTACCGCTGCAACCGCCAGCAGAGCCAGCCGCCGGGCCCTCCTGCGCGCGCTGGCTGTTGCGGTCTACATCGTCCTCGTCATCATCGTCCTCGTCACCATCGTCATAGTCACCATCATCGTCATCATCGTCATCATCACCGTAGGTAACGCCAGGCCCCAGGTATGAGCCTGCAGGCTGCGAGCCTGCAAACAGACGAAAATCGTCATTAATGCGAGCACGCGGTTCTCGCGTATCCAACTGCACCGTCGGTGCCGGCGACCAATGCCCAAGCTGGATGAACGGCAGCTGCGACAGCCGTGCTTGCGAAGCCAGCAGGCCTTGTGCGGGCGACGGCTGCTGCTGCAGCGGTCCTGCCTCTGCCGGCAGGGATGCCGCGGCAGGAGGGAGGCTTCCGGGGCTGCGCCGCTGCTGCACTGCTGGGGAGTCACGAGGTGCAGAGCCAGGGGCAGGGGCGTGAGGGGCCCCGGGCGAAGGCGCAGCGGGCGCAAGGGACGCAGCAGCGGAAGCAGCAGCAGCCAGGGCGGACGAGCTGCGCGCAGGGCGGGGGACCACACCGCGGCTGCCGCGAGCGCCCTCTTGCAGCCCATCGCCCGGGGGCAGGCCCTGGCTCTGCTGCTGCTGCTGCTGGCTTTGTTGCTGTTGGCCCTGGCTTTGGCCCTGCTCCTGCTGGTGCTGGCCCTGGCTGTGCTGCTGGCTGTGCTGCTGCTGCTGGCTCTGCTGCTGCTGCTGCTGCTGCTGCTGCTGCTGCTGCTGCTGCTGCTGCTGCTGCTGCTGCTGCTGCTGCTGGGAGTCCTCGCTGTCGCTCTCCATCTCAGTGGGGATCAGCTTGGAGGGCGTGTCTCTGTACATGCCGTCAACTGCCAAGTCCCAGCTCGGATCAGAGCCCTCGTAAGACCCCTCATCAGCGCCCTCAGTGTAGCCCTCGCCAGCACCTCTATCAGCGCCTGCAACAGCGCCCTCATCTGAGCCGTCGTGGCTGCCGACAAAGCCGCCGTCAGTCACGCGCACGCTGCTGAGCTCTTCTGACTCCTGCCCCTCCTCCTCCTTCACCTCCACCTCCTCCTCGCTACCGCCACCGCTACCGCTAACACCGCTGCTGCTGCAGCTGCAGGTGTCCTCCTCATCATCGTCTACCGGGGGCCCGAGGGTGACGCCGCTGGCGCCTACGCTGTACGGGCCGTCCTCAACCACCAGCTGCGGCCGGCCGACAAAGGCCCAGCAGAAGCCGGTGCCGTGGCGCTCCTGCAGGGCGGCGTCCTCCAGGTCATAGTCCAGCAGGCTGCAGGGTGACGGGGGAGAGCAGCTGCGTTGCTCATAAGCGTCATCATCTGCATCATCGTCGTCCACATCGCCATCATCCACAGCATCCGCAGCATCGTCGTCTGCAACGCCTGCGTCTGCCTCTGCCACGTGATCAGAGGTAGGTTGCATGTGGACGGCCCTCCGTGCATGGCTGTCGCCATCATCGCCATCGTCGTGCCCGTTACTCCTGCTGCGTCGGCTGCTGCTGGCGCTGCCTTCGGTACTGCCGCCGCCGCTGCTGCTGCTGCCATCATCGCTGCTGCTGCTGCTGCTGGCACTGGCGGTGCTGCGGTGACTTGCAGCCCCGCCGCTGCTGCTGTTGTCATCACCGCCAGCGCTGTGGGCGCCAGTGCTTCTGCCGCTGCTGCTTGGGCCGTCATCGCCAGAGGACGGGCGCTGATGGCTGCGGCCGTGAGGCGGTGCGGCTGCAGCTGCAGCGCCGCCGCACTGCGGCTCATCCTCAACATCCTCAGCATCGGCATCATCCTCCGACCCATCCTCATCCTCAGAGCCATCCTCATCCTCAGCCCTGTTGTGCTGTGATGCCTGCACGCCGCCGCGTGTGGCTGCTGCTGCCGGTGGCGGTGGCGCAGCTGCAGCGGGTGGCGCCGGCAGCAGCAGCAGCAGCGGCTGCAGCAGGCGCGGGTGCACGCCGGCCCACACCAGGTCCTGGAGCACCACCACCAGCCACGCCGGCCGCCGCAGCAGCAGCGCCTTGATATCGGGCCGCAGCGCCGCCACTGCGCGCCGTGTGGCGGCGTTCACCACCGGCTTCACCGGCAGGGCGCTGGCACTGGGGATGGCCAGACCCACCGCCCGCCAGCAGTCGATGGCCTGGTGCAGCTGATCGTCGTCCAGCAGCGGGTCCCACACCATTTTGCTCACGCAGCTGTGGGCGGCGCGCAGCAGCACGGAGGTGGGCCGGAACGCGCGCCCTAAGGTAGCCGCGGCGCTGCCCAGGGTGCGCAGGTAAGCCATGCGGCGCTGCAGAGGCTCGGTACGGCGCTTCAAGGCAAATGCGCGCTCCGCGGCGGCGTTGACGAAGGAAGCAGCAGGTGTGGGTGCCCTGCTGGCCAGCAGCCGCACGCGTGTGGCCTTGGCCACGCGGGGCCCCCGCCTGCATTCAGCAATGCGGCAGGCGACACAATGCGAGGCTTCGCAAGGAAAGGGGAAGCAACACAGGGGTTGACACTGCCTGACATCTCACATTGCAGGCAGGCAGGCGGTATTGAGCCATCCGCACGCACAACGTAGGGCACAACCAGCCTGGGGACCATCAAGTGCGCGCCAAGCAAGGCATGGAGGTTTGTCGCGCGCAGCGTTGAGTTGGCCATCACGCACACGCACACGCAGGGCAGCTGTGCATCAGGCCGATATGCATGAGCATGGGGACCAAGGGGGACCAAGGATTTCATGCAGCACACAGTTGCATTGGCATCGCGATCAGCTGCCTCATCACTTGCGCTTAGGCACTAGACTCATGTGCCCAATCCCACTAACGGTCATACGTTTTTAGCACGGCTATGCAGTGAATTAGGCGGATGGGGACTGCAGTCGGGGCCACCCGGCACTGCAGCGCACACCATATGATGGGTTGCATGTAGGCTGCAACCATACGAAAGACGCACATACGTCCGGGACCCGATCCCCCCTTGGCCACCCAACCCGTTCCGGTCCAGCCCGCGCGTGCAGTGGCTCTACCTATACCGTTGCATCTACGATCACCCACCAGCGCTTGGCAGAGGCAGAGCCAATGCCGCTGCGCCCACCCCGCCACTGCTGGGTCTGCTGGGTCTGCTGGGCCTGGCGCTGGGCCTGGCGCTGAGCCTGCCGCTCATGTGCCCGCAGGTGAGCATCCGCCACGCGCCGCGCCAGCGCATCGTGCACAAGCGTGTCCCGCACCGCGCCGCCGCACTCGTTGTACAGCAGCGAGCTCGGCGGCGGCTTCTGGCGGGAGGGCGGCGTGGCGGCCACGCGTTGGACCGGCGCTGCGCCGGCCGCTGCAGAGCGTCTCGCTGCAGCATTGCGCCTGCGCCTGCGCTGCGCCTGCGGCAAGGGGCCCTGCTGCGCAGCCCGCTGCTGCTGCTGCTGCTGCTGCTGCTGCTGCTGCTGGCGAGCGACTTCAGTGGTGCGCTGGATGGGAGCACGGCGCATGCGCAGGCCGCCAGGCTGTTGGCGTCGCCGTTGTTTTGGTGGTGGTGGCGCTACTTCCGCCTCCATGTTTCAAGGCAGGGTGGGAGGGGTGGTGGGCAGGGAAGGTACGGCCTGCAGGCATGCAGGCAGCAACAGCTTTGCAGTGGGTACATGTATGGCGCTGCTGGGAGTGGATTTTGTGAGTGGAATAAAAAGTATTGGTGCACGCGCGTGTCTTAGCACCTGCCATGGACGCGGTGTGCGCCCCTTGACTTGTTGTGCTGGCGGGTGCTGCGCACATGCAGGCGGCTGGCCAGCCGGCACTATCGCGGCACCCACCGGGATACCCACCAGCGCACACATCCAGACCCACGTAGAACGGTATCTGTCCTCGTATGTATCACATGTGCGCAAGATTGCCATGCCCCATCACGCACGGGCGAGTTTGGTCTGAGTGTTGCAGTGCAGTCACAGGAGCTGATGCAAAGTGTGTTGCCTAGGCGCAGCGTTGGTGCAGACGTGAGGTGCAAGAGAAGGGAAGACCAAGTCCATAGGTCTGGTTGTTTCCCAGAACTGACATGCCGTCTCACCACTCTGACACAGACACGAGCTTGAGTCACTGCCACGTGTGCGCCTTTGCCAGTTGCCGGCATGAAGGACTTCCTCAGGCTGTTTTGCCTTCGAAAGTTGATGGGCGCAGCCACGAGCCTGCATGAGCAGCAAAAAACAACCAGCGTTTTTGTGTCAGTGCTACAACCGCCATCCACCAGATCACGTTAGTTGCGCAATGGCCGGTCAGGATACATAGGAAGTTGTCAAAAGTGTGGTTTAGTTGTCTATATCGGTACCACTTCCCAACACTGCCATCGCCCCTGTGTTTCGCCCCCGTGTTATTTTGCCGCCAAAGCGCGGTACCAGGACCCCATGGCGACACTCAGCAAGACCAACTGCAACGATTGAAACAAATTTCTGTGTACTTGCAAGAACTCCGCCACAATATGTATCACTGTCACAACACTTTCTGGGCAATGCGTTCGGTGCAACCCGCTCAACGCGGGTGAACCCACCGAGACGGGCGGGATGACCTCTGGAGTGCCCTGTCGGGCAATGAGCTAAACAAGAAGTTCGGTGCCACTTGACCTATCACTGTCTTAGCCCTGCAAGCAAGCGGGCACGGAGAAACAGGTGAGTGGCGGTTGGGGCCAGCATTTGAACCGCCCCGTGCATGCAATCTGAAACTGGCCTAGCACAGCATGGATTTAAACCTGAAGTTCAGGAAACAACCACGTGAACGCTGAGCAGTTGTGGGCATCCACTGCCCGCTGCTGCAGCATACCACCAGTCCCTGCCCAGACTGTCACAGCGAGGGCCAGTTCAAACGAGCCACAAGCCTGGAGAAGCCAGTGAGATAGTGCTGCCCTGAGAAGCTGTCCAGATTGGCATATTGGCAGTTACTTTTGCCCCATCATGCCACACAACAGCAATCAGCAAGGCACATTCAAAAGCGAGATTGTCAAATGCAGGACCTCTGGACCAACGACGGTTGATGTCAGGTCTGGCTTGCAGCTCACAGTGAGGAGTCACTACACTGTCTCACTGCACTCAGAACTTATCAGGCTGCATGGCTTGTATCGGCTGCCTTGCCCGTTCCTTTCTTTTCCTTGTGCGCATGCATGCGCATCGCATATTACAGGACGCCGGCGACAAGTGACCAGTTTCACTGGGGGTGCACAGAATGGGCTGGCAAACTTTGGGCAGGTGCCAGCACATCGCAATTGGCGTTATGTGACGTTATGTGACCTCACCAGTGCAAGGGCATCATCATCCAGCAGACTGGACCTGCAGCAGGCGCTGGAGTCTGGACCACAGGTTTCGCTGAGCACGGGTACACATGTAAGTATGAAAACAAAACGCATGCGCAATTCACGCATACGCCTGTGAGTGGGGTGTCCTCTAAGACTGGTGCAAGGTGCCGTTGCCTTGCACCCCCGCCCGCGTGCATGTGAACCCCGCCCAGTGTTGTAGCTGCCAGCAAAATTAAAACGTTGATGCCCTGATAAACAATTCCCACTGCTGCTGAGCTACTTGGCATCATTGAGCAAGTAGGAGAGGGCACCGGCATATGCATGCATATCAGGGTTGCCTTTATGCAGCTCGTGCTGCAGGAAGGCCTCGTCACACGGGTGTGAAAACATATCCTGCCTCCTCAAGTCAGCCATCAGAGCTGGCCACTGCAGCAAGTTTGAAAGGGTGTTGTTGCAGGCCTCTGCAAAGCCATCTAGACAAGTCTCCAAGCCAACAGCCTCCTTCACTTTGCCTTTTTTCCTCAAGTGCAGCAGCTCGTTGACAGCCTGTGACACATGGTCGTATGGGCCATATGGAGCTGTGTCTAGGTACTCGTTGAGCTTCTCCACCAGTGCGGGCTCCTTGTTGTACAGCGCGTCCGCTGCTACCAATTTTATCTGCGCGTTTATCCAAACGAACAGTGTTGTTCCTGCTTAAACTGGACTCCACATAAAAACGTAAGCATATCGAGTTGCAGTCAAAGTTTAGGATACTCGCAGCTGGCTGGGTAGCAAGAAGGATAAGGAATGCGTAGCTAAGTCACACGAACGAGCGCGATAACGCAGGTTAGCCCCCGCAGTGTCAGGGAGGTCTGCTTTGGTTGTATTGCTGGGCACTTGTTCAGCGGGGACCTCGGCCACAGCACACTCGAGGACATGGTTGCGGTCTGTCCGCAGTGGTTGACCCGTAAGGGCGGCTTCACACACATGTCCTGAAGGGTCCACAGACTCCATAGTTTGCCACACGTGTGAACTGCGTTGGCACTTATAGAGACTCGTGGCAAAACGTAGGCAAAACTTGCTTTCGATGAAGCAGGTTTCCCCAGTACCGCTTGCACGGTTGCAAGGCCCTTACGGTCCTGACTTACAGCTACGCCTAAAAGTGCCTAAGTAGGTCTAGTACTAGTGAAGGAGGCTCAAGTGGAAGGTGTATCAAGGTCAGGCCTGGGCCTGCCAGAATCCTTGGCAATTTGGCATGTATGCAAGCAATGCTGCGGCTCAGACCCTTACTTTGCTCGGACTATGCATATGTGCGCTCAGATGGACTAGGTCAAAACTTCTATTTATATGTGCAACACCATATCTGCCGTCTGCCACCGCTGCATGGCGGATTGGGATTTGTGGTTGCATGGGAGCTTTGGCTCACTGCTCCGGCCTGTGGCAAAGCACGACCGTGTCAGGGATTGATTGTGTGTTTATAATGCGGTATACCTTGAGCCTGTCACATCAGACACAGCTTTGCAGGCGATGCAGCCTGAATTGCAGCAGTGTGAAGGCTGGTCGCCGCACCTGCGGCCGGCAGCAGTGACCTACGAGGCCTAGTACAAACAAGCCCAATCTCCAGCCACTTCTTGCTGGTCATATGTATGGCAGTAGAGGTCAGTAGGAAGAAATGTATGCTTTGCTTCTGAGCCGTGGGCTCGTGCCTTATGCCCCGCCGCTCCAGACGCGAAAACACCGAATACGCAGCCTCAAATATGACAACAGCTTAGAGTCGTTTGGTTGTCTAGTCGAGACACTGCAGTGGCATCGGCGTGAGCTGCCTCGTAGCTGGAAATACGCCGGCGATGCACCAGCGCTCCAATTCAACAGCTGCCAAAGAACACACCTGGGTGCTTGAGGTATCTGTCGCCCAGTGTGTCCAGCATCGGCACACGTACATGCCAAAACCAGCTAGTGTGTGTGTGTGTGTGTGTGTGTGTGTGTGTGTGACCTCCGCGTCGACATTCTTATCGCCATCGATCGCTGGCAGCTGCTGCTGCGGCAGCGGGCCTGCTGGGCCAACCCTTCACACAGGAAGGCACGCAGCATGCTGAGCTACTGCTGACAGCCTCACGCGGCATGCTGTGCACACCTGGGCACGGGTACGAGGAACGTGCGCTGCCTGGACCTGTTGCATGTGACTGTACTAACGGGGGTTTTCCTTCATGGTATGGAAGCCTGCATGTGGGCGCCCCCTGCTCTATCCGCCACAGCTGCGCTAAACCACACCGGGACAGTGGACAAGCCCTGAGATTGACGGTCCCTTAGGGCACTATCCTGGAAACGCGCGCGCTCCCGGCGGTACAGTGTGGATGACACAACGACGCGTGCCCACTGCATGGTGTGGGCAGGTGTGAGCGGGCAAGGGACGAAGAGGAGGGCACAAGCACATGTGGTGGAGGTTGGTGCATCTGGCAAGGCCGCTGCAGGTTGGTTTGACGGGCTGTATGTGGGGTTGGGCACGCTGTGATTGTTTGGTGTGGTGGCAGTGTGTACGCATTGATTGGTGTAAGTTGTACTGATGCACGCCATGAACCTCTAACGTAAGAGGTAGATAATGATGATGTTCACCCACGATGTTTGGGTGAATGTGGAACGGTGAAGCGTTGTATGTCATCGACTGTGGCGTCCTGGCCGACACGTGCATGCATGCTATATTAGCATGCTTGATTAAGGTGTTGCTTGGAGTCATGCATGACTGTCACACGATACACGATACAGGAATGTACGCACCCAACGCCTCAAAGCATACTGATGCACCCTCACGTGTGTGCCCAGTGCGGACCCGCCCTCTAACAGGAATGAACCGTTGAACGTGATAATCTATGCGCGGTACGTATGCCAATTCGCACATATGCTGAGCTGTGCGTTGCCACCGCTGCTGACAGTTGAACGACTGTGCAGGCTTGGGACAATTCTAGCAACAAGCAAGCAAAAGCCGGAATACTCCAAAGCCCAAGCGCTCGCGCACACTACGCGTTTTGCATGCTAGGCGCATTGTGTACTGCGGCCCAGCAGGCAGGCAGACAGGCAGACGATCATGAAGTCGGCAGTGAAAGGCAGAGTAGTGGGCAGCATGTGTGTGCGTGGCATCGTGCACAAAGCAGCCTGCAGCGGAACACATGTGGTCAAGGTCACGTACGTGCGCCAGCATGGCAGATAGGCTGGCTGCGTATGGATGTGTTTGCGGGCTTCTGGTGAATGCACTGCATGCGTGCATACTGACACCATCCATGAATCGCCTGATTGGCCAAGTGATGTAAAGTCAACCATGCGCATGTGCGCACGGCAGCCTCGCTCACCACGCGTGCATCATGATTGCATCAAGCATAACTGGATAAGAAATGGATGCATGCACAACGGGATGCATGTAGCGTGGCCGCCGCCATCAGCACTGCCGCCACTGCTCAGGTCGTACACACAAGCACCCAGTAACCCAACCAGCCCAAGTCATGCCGTAGTTGATGACTTGAGCGTCGAGGCGACCGGCCTACCGCTGTGGTCACGCGCTGCTGTCACCGTCTGGGCACCTAGCGCAACAGCTCTATGCGCCGCAGCAGGCTGAGCGCGTATTCCTCAAGGCTGCACACCATCAGCCCGCCAGCACAGCGCGCCTGCGGTGGCGCGGCTGACCCTGCTGCGTCCAAGCCCTGATGCTGATGCTGATGCGGCCGTTCCTGCTGCGCTGCTGCGGGCGCCCTGCCTGGCTCTGGGTGCATGGGTCCCTGCATCAGGTGTTCGCGCAGCGTGTTGCACAGCCACTGGTGGTGTTGCAGGCAAGCCAGCAGCTCATCCACGCCTGTCATCTCTAGCTCTGACCGCTGCTGCTGCTGCTGCTGCTGCTGCTGCTGCTGCTGCTGCTGCTGCCGCCGCAGTAGCTCACAACGCAATGATTTGAATCGCTCGTGCAGCTGCTTTGACAGCCTGGCGGCCCTGCCAACAAGTGAACCCAGTTTGGACGCATGCTGCATTGCACTACCAGAATCACTGCAGGCACCGTTGTTGTGGCTGGCTGCAGCAGCCATGGCAGCCAAACGTGTTGTTGCCGCTGCTGCAGCGACGGCTACCAACATGCATAGATAGATGGCAGCATGAAGTGCCATCTAGAAGCCGGCACCCACAATCCTGCATGCTGGCTGATGAGGTGCACGGTAAGGCAGACCTGCAAGTCCTGCAACACCTGCTGGGTCCTGGCTGCTCACATGCAGACAGGGTGCTTTGATCCTATGATCGCGGTAGCTGGCGCGCAAGGGTAGCAGGTGAGGTGAGCAGCTGACGTGCACATGTGTGTTGCGCTCATGAGCGTAAAGAGCAGTAACAATGGTGCGCACCAGGCATGACAGATCAAAAATCCGGTATCCGCATTTGCATGGACAGCAGGCCTGTTGGCCACCTGGGCTAATGAAGCAGGCACAAAGCACTCGGCCGTCGCCATGTGGCATTGCATGCTGGACGCGTCAGGTACCGGTAATGCACATTGAATCGGTGCAAGGCATTGCGATGTCTATCTTCACAACGGACCGCAGCTGACCCAGCGGTGACTACCATTTCTACTGGGTCTAATGGGGCTTTACCAGCTGGACACATTCATCAAAGCGCAACCGCGGTACATGCGGGCAATAAGAGAGGTCCGCCCAGCTGTTGCAGTGTACATGACGACGCCAACTGTTGCAACCTCCAGCTACAGAAGCATACATCCAACATTACGGTGTGACTGCAGATGTGTGTCGAGGCGTCACAATACAGCCCCGGGGCATCGTCACAACAGCTCAACCCAACAGGCCACAATGAACAACTATCCGTATGCATCCTGCATGCCCGTCCTGCCTGCCGGTAGGCGCAACAACGGTTTATGAGACATTCGCGCTATCGTTCAGTGACTCCCGCGTACATCAATATGGTATCAGCGTATGCGCCCACCGCTAGCCCATTGCGTGTGCCGACACAGGACAACAAATGCACACCTTTTGCGTATGCAGGTGTGTGTGTGCAAGCTAACCTGGAGTGGATGCACCAGGCATTCATACAGCACTTGCAGCCTCCCCCGCTGCGCAAAAAGGCTCGTCAAGGCACAGTCGTCTAGACGGAACAGTACGTACATGCCAACGCTCAAGAGGAAGCGCACCAGCTAAGCACCGCTGATGCCGCGGCTAAGCCTGCATCCTGGCCTTTGCCCCAGGCCTGCCCCTAGTTACACAAAACAGCAACAGCTAACTGTGATCATGCAACAGATAGCCTGGGTCTCTGCATCCATCACTCATCACCCTCAGCGCAACAGCCCTATGCGGCGACTTAGGCTAGCCGCGTACTGCGTTAGACTCGATAGCACTCGCTCAACGCAATGCGCCTGTGGTGGCGCACCTGACTCTGCTGCGCCCAAAACCTGCTGTGCTGCTGCTGGCGCCATGCCTGGCGCTGGGCGCATAGGTGCCTGCACGTGCCGCCGCAGCGTGTCGCACAGCCACTGGTGGCGCTGCAGGCATTCCAGCAGCTCACCGACCTGCTGTGGTGCTGCACTGCCTAGCCCTGCCTGCTGCTGCTGCTGCGCGGCATGCCGCAGTAGCTCCAGATGCGCTGACTTGTAGTGCCGGTGCAGCTTGGCTGACAGCTCGGCGGCCTTGCTGGCAAGTGGATCCAGGTTTGCCGCTGCTGCTGCTGCCGCCAGCATGTCCTGCAGTGCTGCCTCCGACGCGCTGGTCGCCTGTTGCAACCGCCGCAGCAGTTCAGACGTGTTGGGCGCATCAGGGCCAGCCACAGTTGCGCTTGCCGCTGGCGCCGCCGCCGTTGCTGCTGCTGCTGATGATGCAGGCGTACCTTGCACTGCAGCTGCAGTGGCATGTGGCGCTTGTGCACCCAGCGGCAGCAGCGGGGGCGGCAGTGCGGGGCTGAGTGGCGGTGGGCCAGCAGATGCAGGCAGTCCTCCTGCACCTGCTGGCCCAGCAGCAGCTTCAGCAGCACCTGCCGGCACCTGCAAGGCCTGCAGCGGGCCATCCGAGCCAGCCAGGAGCACTCCTGGTGCACACCTGGTGGGCAGCTGCTGCTGCGCGTGCTGCGCCTGATCCCCGAAGGTGGCCATGTCGTACCTTTCCGGCCGCACCGCTGTACTGTTGCCACCCAGCTGACCAGCAGGTGGTGCAGGCAGCACCGCTGGCGCAGCTGCTGGGGCAGCATGTGGTCCCTCTAAATGCTGCGCCTGGCCCGCATGCACGCCGCCACCTACGCCACCGCCACCGCTGCCACCAGCACGACAGCCAGTAACTGCGGTGTTGGGCTTGGCACCTGGGGATGAGAGATTGCCTGCATCCACATGAGGCAATGCTGACGGCCTGTGCAGCTTTTGCGGCCGGCCGTCTGTGTCCTGCACACCCTCCACGCGCTTGCGGCGCTGCTGCTGCTGCCCGTCATGGTGCCGGTGGTGGCGGGGAGGTACATCAGCACCCGCACCGCCCACACCCCCTTGCATGTCCTGCTCAATCTGCCCTAGCTTAGGAGGTACGGGGGCGGTGTTTGGTGGTTGGGCTGGCACAAGCAACTCAACAGCGCCCACATGACGTTGCGGGTGGAGGTCAGGCTGCGCGGGGGGTGGCATTGACGCCACGACGTCGCCAGCTGTGTCATCCCCTCCGCCACCGATTGGTAACGGGCATGAGAGTACTGCGCCCAGGCCGGCGTTACGGCTGCTGGGGTGTGCACCTGAGGGGTGGGCAGCACGCTGCTCAGCATGGCGGTACTGCTGTGCGAGGGGGCGGGGAGGCGGCGTGGTGGGCGGAGCGATGATGGAGACCCGCTGCCGCTTTGCAGGCCGCGCAGCATGTGGCTGCAGGCGGCGCTTAGCCTGCTGCTGCACGCACAAGTCATCCTGGGTACCATTGCTATTACTATCACCACCGCCGTCGCCATCGCCATCACCAGCATCACTGCCATGCGGCTGCCAAACGCCCTCCTCTTTCTGCACGCCCCAATCAGGATCTGATCCATCGCTGCAGCCATCACTGCTGGTGCTGGTGCTGCTTTTATTGCTGTTCACTGCATCAGCAGCACGCTCACCTCCGACGCGCCCGCCCACACCCCTCATCCCCGCGGGAGCAGCACGACCGCCGCCTGGCACTGAACTGGACCCAACACGCCGCCCACAGGAAGGGCCAGCAGCGTCACCTGGTCCTGCTGCCTGATGGCGGAATGGGTCCCACAGTGCAGCTGGGCGGGAGGCAGCCGCACGTGGCGGGAGGCGCCTTGCAGGAGGCGCAACCGCTGCCGGTGCACGCAGTGGGTTTGGTGTGTGAACCGCCACAGCAGCAGCAGTGTTTGCAGCGGTGCCTGTACTGCGAGCAGCTTGTGTGTCAGGTCCATCAGCAGGAGGCGGCACGGCAGGCGGTGAGGGCGGCGTTGCGGCCTGATGAGGTGGCAGGCAGGGCCCTGGCGCTGTGGTGGCGATCAGCACCAGCGCCTGCACTGTTGGCTGCGCACCAACGGATGGCCCCTGCGAGGGGCCCCCTGCTGCTGCTGCTGCTGCATCACCACCGGGTGATATGGGTGTGGGTGAGTGCACCGCCCGCGCCTGACCACCGCCCTCCACACTTGCCAGCTGCTGCTGCTGCTGTTGCTCGGACTGCGCTTGCATCTCCTGCCACCTCCACCCACGCAGATACCTTCCGCGAAGCTGGTCGCGTGCCGCTTTAGGCAAGCCGCTCACGTGGACACCCCTACCCGAGACCCCATAGTGATGCACGCGGCAGTCATACGTCAGCTGCGTTTGCTCCAGCAGGCGGCCATCGAGCTGCAGCGCCACCTTAACGGCCCGCGCGCCTCTGAAATCCACCCAGTCCGGGAACAGAGCTTGGCGATATGCCGCGGATATGTACATATGGGTGGTGAGCTGCACACTGTCGCTACTGCCGCCCCCATCAACGGCCAGGCACAGCCCACCACCCGCATTCGCCGTACCACCGTCAACGCCAGTTAGGGGTGCCTGCTGAGAAGGTGAGGACAGAAGCGGCACGGCAGACGTCGTCCCGGGCGCTGCTGGCAAGGCCGGTGCCGCTGTCACGACTGCTGCTGCTGCTGTTGGCGCTGCTGCTGCGGTGCACGGGTTGGGTGCGTCAGGTGGCAGCCTGGGCCCCAGGGCAGTGGTGGCAATCAGCACCAGTGCCTGCACTGCCGGCTGTGCTGTGTTGGGCAGAGAGAGGCCCCCTGCTGGTGCCGCTGCTGCTGGTGATGGTGCCTGCACCTGCTGCCACCTCCACCCACGTACATGCTTGCCTATGAGCATACCCCTTGTTGAATGGGGCAAGCCTACCATGACAGTGTCACGCGAGGACGCTGCACGGTGCACCACACGGCAGCCATACGTCAGCTGAGGCTGGTCCAGCAGCTGGCCATCCAGCTGCAGGGCAAGCATGACGTCCCGCGCGCCTCCAGGCTCAGCCCAGTCAGGGAACAGAGCTCGACGATCGGCTGCAGTCATGCGCAACTTGCTCCCGCTGGTTAGCGGGTGTGCCTTCGGTGGCTCTGGTGGTGGCAGCGCTGGTGCAGGCGCTGAGGACACCACCAATACCAGGTGAGGGTAGGTGCTGCCCGCCTGCTGCTGCTGCTGCTGCTGCTGCTGTGCAGGTGTCATCAGCCTCCAGCCCCTCAGATATTTTCCGTTTAGGATACTGCCCCAGGGAAGCCCGTTGACCCATGCCGCATGGTTGCGGACATGGATACGGCATTCGTACTCATGTCGTGGCAGGAGGACTCCATCCAGCTCTATGGACACCAGGACCTGATCCGGGTAGTGGCCGCCAAAGAAGGCGTCACGGTAGGTGACGGGCAGGTACAGAGTGCTCGATATCTTAGAGGCCGCCTGTAGAATGCATGCAGGTGAGGAAGGTGCAAACATGGGAACGCCTGGAAAATCGCCACAGCCAGCCAGCCATCTACTCACGGCAGCCGCAAGCGTCAGGTGCAAACGGCTTTAGGCACAGTCAATCTGCATGCATACGCATTCCTGTGTGGCCCCATGGGGGTACCTGCAAAATCACACGTGTCATGCGTGCGGTGGAAACGTGTACCTGCGACTGTACAAGTTAAAAAACACCCATGCGCTGGCTGTTTGGTGGTCTGTCGTAACGTTGGCAACACAAGCACCTGGAGCCCAAATGCCAAAACCTCGGAGGCTATGCAGCACTGAATGCCACCAGGCGCTGTGGAGGGTGTCAGCCTGCAGTGGACCTCACTGGCTTGCCCGATGCTGCGCCACCACCACTGCCATACGCACTACCACCATCCCCGTCAACATACTGCGTACCTTGGTCGCCTGATGGCCATCAGCGGCGGCGGCGGCAGCGGCGGCGGCGGCGGCACCAGGCGCACCGCCACCAGCTGTGACAGCCGCGGCAGCCGCAGCATCGCCGGCAGCAACAATGCCCGATGGCGTTGCCACCCCGGTTTGTGAGCGTAGCGCTGTGAAATCGGTCTCACAGTTCGTGTCGGATGCGTGCATTGTGTGCGCCTGCTGGTGGTGCTGCTGCTGCTTCTGCTGCTGCCGCTGCGGTTGGATGAGCGGAGGTGTCTGCCCCGCCATGTCGTGCACAGCAGGGGACAGACTACCACTAGCGGGCTCATACGCAGCCGCGACACGCTGGGGTGCATAGCAGCTGACCCGCATGTGATTGACAGTGTCAGCAGCATCTCCACCAATCAGCGCTACAGGAGGGGGCGGGGTTGATTCCACAGGTGCTGCCGCTGCTGTCCCCTCATCATCTTCTGTTGCCCCTGACGCTGCCGGCGCAGTGTACTGGGCTCCACGCGTTGACATGTTCCCTAGCGGGGTGTGCGACATACCGCCCACCCCCTATGCACCTGCACACAGAAGCAGCAGCAGCAGTAGCAGCAGGCACCACTACACATTAACAACGTGTGCATCGGCAGCAGGTACGCAGCACCCTCTCCCATCACAGCTATCGAATGTAAGACAACCAGACAGAGGGGCTCAGACATCCCTGCTGAGGTGCACGTCAAGGCACGGTCACACAATGTGCCAGCAGCAGCAGGCAGTAACACAACAACGGCAGCAACTGTGATTTGCGGGCAAGCAGCCAGGGTGGACTGGTTTCCTGGCAGGACTGCTCATGCAGGGGACCACCAGCACAACTAGATGGCTGTACCTTGCTTGATGCCGCTGTCCAGGAAGGTGACCCCTTGCCGCTGGGCTGGCTGGCAGCCGTTAGTCCATCTTGTCGAGCAGGTTCAGTCGTGTGCCGACTGCAGCCATCCAGCGGCGTCACACACACACACACACACACACACCACATTCTCCACGCGCATGGCCTGATCCGCCAAGCGGAGTCAAGTAAACCAACCAATCATTCAGCAGCAGCGTCGGTTGACGGGACCGCGGGCCCACTGCGAACTGCACTGGCGGGCAAGCAATGGTTGCACAGCAGCTGCGCACAAGCAGCACCCAAACAAAGGTTGTCAGCAGCGTGGTTACTGCTGTTCAACGGCTCACCATGTCAAACCACGCTCTGCAGCTGCCGCAACCAGGGATGTATGGCAACGCTTGAAGTTGAACGCTGCGGTTGTCAACGCCCGGCTGTTCAAGAGCTCTGCTAATCTATGAAACACTAGTCGGGTAAGAGGCAACACATGTGTTATAACTACTCCTGATGAATCCCTAGGGCTGAGCTGCTGAAGCAACGGTGATGTCTATGTGGCAGCATGCACATGCACATGCACATGCACATGAAGCACGAGACAGCGGGTCAACCCGAGCCCTGCTGATGAGCTAGGCCCTAGCTGCTACTGGGAAGCAGTGCAAGGGAATGTGAGAGGCAGGAGGCACAGGTTGGGGAGGCGGCAGGTAGGGGCAGGAGCAGGTGAGGGGCAAGAAGAAGACAACAACGATAAGTTAGGCCTGGCCCGTCTGAATTGCATGACGCAGCAGCCAAGGGACAAGCAGCAAGGTACCATCAAGCGGCGACACTCGTGGTATGGTCCAGGTTTTGAATATATGCATACCATGAGCTCTTGTAACAAGCTGCATGCAGGCGCACCTGCCGGTAGCGTTGGGCACTACCAGCCCATTGCTGCCTGAAGTGGTTCAAGCGGCGGCTCCTGTCCGGATGCTTGGCAGATGCAACTTGCCACCACCATGTATACAACTGACGAGCAGTGGTGCGGTTGCAGCGACCAGTCAGCCGTAAGCATGCAAGCAGTGCTCAGATAGCTGACGGGCTGGTGACGCCGGTCACTCAGTCAGCTAGGCGGTGACTGCCTGTGCAGATGCCGACAGGGACGCATGCTGTTGAGGTCGTGGGTGGGTGGGTGGGTGGCGGCGTGTAGTGCCGCCCAGCCGCCGCTACCTGTGCGTGCTGACTTATTAGGCGCACAGCATGCATGCTGAGTGAGGGAGGCCTGATGCTGCTGCCTGTTGGGTCATCCTGGCTGCTCACAGCAGGGCAGCGTCCCATGCTGCTATGATGCCGGTAGCTAGGTGGCATGCATGGTAGCAGGTAGGCAAGGGGAGCAGCTGGCTTGTGCAAGGCGTGTGTGCTGCCTCATGCGCGCCATTAGCATCACACATGAAGTGGAGCATACGGTATCAGGCACAACGGATTAACACAGCTGAAGCTGCATTCGCCGTTGCACACCAAGGCATGTTGCGGGCCTTCTGGCGACCTGGGCCACTCCAGCAGGTGCAAAGCACCCGGCCGCCTAAAGGCCTACACGATTTGACACCGGTAGCGTACAAACTGGGGCATTGCATGCTTGACACGGCGCCGCATTCCGGTACTGCACTCTGAACTGATATAAAGCACCGCGGGGACACTCCACAATCGTAGCCGACCCTGGTGTGTAACCTGCCTGCCACACATCCACCAGTGCATAACCGCGGTACATGCACGTATTGAGCAAGAGAGGTCTGGCCATCATATGTAGTGTACATGGTGACACCAACTCGATGTAACCTGCGGCACGAGCATGACCAACGTGACCGCGGATGACGTGTATTGTTTGACGCGTAACAGTACACCCCCACGGCCCCAGGGCATTGCCATAGCAGCTAATGCAGCTCAACCTAGCGACATGTTCCTGTCAAGTCAATCCATATGTGTAATATGTGCATCCTACGTGCATGCTGGGCTTGCATAGTTGCATGGCTACTCACTGCGTAATGGTTGCATGTGCTATCGTGCAGAGACGCCTGATGTCAAAACACGCTGATATACCGATATCGTCCCGCACACGGTAACGCACGCCTGTCATGTGCATGCATGCCGCATGCCGCAAGCTGGAGAAAGATGCATCATTCAGCCGTACCGTGCTTGCAGCCGCCTTCGCTTGGCAAATAGCTGCTGTTCAAGACACTCTCTTCGGAAGAACAGTACGTACATGCCAGCGCACAACAGGAAGCTACTAGTACTACTGATGTAACCACTGACGCCAAGCCTGCATCCTCAACCCCAGCTGTCCCTGGCTACGCAACCACCAGCCGTGATTGTACAACGGCCAGTGCCTAAACAACTCTCCGCACCCATCAACCTCAGCGCAGCAGCTCTATGAGGCTACTCAGGCTGGCCGCGTACTGCGTTAACCTGGATACCGCTCGCTCAACGCAACGTGTCTGGGTTGACGAACCTGGCCGTGCCTGCTGCTGCTGGTCCTGCTGCGCTGCTGCTGGCGCCATGCCTGGTGCTGAATATGTAGCTGCCTGCAGGTGCTGCCGCAGTGTGTTGCACAGCCACTGGTGGCGCTGCAGGCAATCCAGCAGCTCACCGACCTGTGGTGCTGCACTGCCTGGCCCTGCCTGCTGGTGCTGCTGGTGCTGCTGCCGCTGTAGTAGCTCCGATTGCGCTGACTTAACGCGCTGGCGCAGCTCCACTGACAGCTTGGCGGCCTCGCTGGCAAGTGCATCCAGGCTCGACGCATGCGGCTGCACCGCAGTGGTGCCGGCTGAGGTGCTGGCAAGATCAACAGGTGCAGCAGCAGCAGCATCTGCTTCTTCTGCTGCCACCAGCATGTCCTGCAGTGCCGTCTCAGATGCACGTGACGCCTGCCGCAGGCGCTGCAGGAGATCAACCGTATCAGCTGCAGTGGCCTCATTGGCACCAACCACAGGTGCGGTTGCCGCTGGTGGCGCTGCTGCCACTGCTGGCACTCCTTGCACCGCAGCTACACTGCTGGCACTTGGCAGTTGTGCACCCGGCAGCTGCAGCGCTGGCGGCAGTACGGGGCTGGGTGGTGGCGAGGCAGCACCAGCAGCAGATGAAGGCAGTGCTCCTGCACCTGCTGGCCCAGCAGCAGCAGCAGCACCTGCAGCCACGTGCAAGGCCTGCAGCGGGCCATCTGAGACGGCCAGGCACCCTCCTGGTGCACACCTGGTGGGCAGGTGCTGATTATGCTGCTGTTGGTGCTGCTCCTGCTCCTGCACCTGCTCCTGCTCCTGCTCCTGCTCCTGGCGCTCCAGCTGTCCTCCCACCAAGGTGAACACGTCGCCGCTGGCCGGCCGCCGCACCGTTGTATTGCTGCCGCCAACCTCACCAGCAGATGGTGCAGGCAGTACCAAAGCTGCTGCTGCTGGTGGTGGTGCAGCAAGAGCTTCCAGTGAACACTGCGCCTGGCCCGCATGCACGTCGCCACCGCCACCGTTGCCACCAGCGCAACAGCCAGCGACTGTGGAGTTGGGCCTGGCATCTGGAGATGAGACATTGCCTGCATCCACATGAGGCAATGCTGACGGCCTGTGCAACTTTTGCGGTCGGTCGTCCGCGCCCTCCACACCCTCCACGCGCTTGCGGCGCTGCTGCTGCTGCTGCGTGTCATGGCAGTGGCGGCGGGGGGCATCACCACCCGCCTGCCCTTGCGCAATGCCCTGCATGCCCTGCTCAGGCTCAGGGGGTGCGGCGGCTGCGTCAAGAGCTTGAGCCAGCGGCGCTGCTGCCACGGGACTTCCACCCACGCCATCCCCTCCGCCTGTGACCGCTGACCAAGGCACAGCGCCCAGGCCGGCGGTGAGGCTGCTGGGGCGTGCATCTGAGGAGCGGGCAGCACTCTGCTCAGCATGGCAGTGCTGCTGTGCGTGGGGGCGTGGAGGCGCTGTGATGGGTGGTGCGACGATGGAGACCCTCCGCTTCTTTGCAGGCCGCGCGGTGTGTGGCTGCGGGCGCTGAGCTTGCTGCCGAACTCTCAAGCCATCATGGTTACCATTGCTATTTCTATCATCATCGTCGTCGCAATTGCCATGACCAGCACCACTGCCATGCTGCTCTTCCTCTGCCTGCATGGCCCAATCATGATCTGATCCATCGCTGCATCCACTCCTGCTGCCGCTGGTGCTGGCACTGACTCCGCCACTGTTCACTGCATCATCAGCAGTGCGGCAACCTCCGGCGCGCCCGCCCATCCCCCTCATCCCAGCAACAGCAGCTGGACCGGCACCGGGCGATATACTGGACCCAACACGCCGCCCACCGGAAGGGCCAGCGTCACCCGATCTTGCTGGTTGGCGGAAAGGGTCCCACAACGCAGCAGGGCGGGATGCGGCAGCCCGTGCCGGAAGGCGCCTTGCAGGAGGCGCAACCGCTGTTGGTGCGTGTAGAGAGTGACGTTGGGCCTGCACCTCCACTGCAGCACCCGTGTTGGCAGCAGTGCCTGTGTCGTGAGGAGCTCGTGAGTTAGATCCACCAGCAACAGGCAGCAAGCCAGGTGTTGCAGGCAGCGTTGCTGCTGCTGGTGCTGCACTTTGATGCTGTGGCGGCAGTCTAGGCCCCGGCTCTGTGGTTGCCACCAGGACCAGCACCTGCACTACTTGCTGCGCATCAGCGGATGGCCCCTGTGAAGGCCCCTCTGCTGTTGCTGTTGCTGCTGCTGTTGACGATGGTGCCACCGCCTGCACCTGCTGCCACCTCCACCCACGCACATGCTTGCTTTTGAGCATAGCCCTGGCCGAACTGGGCAAGCCCACCACGCTAGTGCTGCGCGAGGACGCTGCGTAGTGCACCATGCGGCAGTCGTACAGAAGCTGTGGTTGGTCCAACAGCTGGCCATCCAGCTGCAGTGCAAGCTTGACGTCCCGCGCGCCTCCGGGCCCAACCCAGTCTGGGAACAACGCTCGACGATCGCCTCCGGTCATGCGCAACGTTCTCACACAGGTTAGAAGGGGTGCCGGCGGTGAACCTGGTGGTGGCAGCGCAGGTGCAGGCGCCCTGGACACCACCAACACCAGGTGAGGGCAGGTGCTGCCCGCCTGCTGCTCCTGCTGCTGCTGCTGCTACACTGCTGGTGTCATCAGCCTCCAGCCCCTCAGGTATTTCCCTTTCAGGATACTGCTCATGGGAAGCCCGCTGACACATACTGCACGATTGCAGACATGGATACGGCATTCGTACTCGCGGCGTGGTTGGTCGAGCATGAGTCCATCCAGCTCTATGGACACCAGTATCTCATCTGGGTAGTGGCCGCCAAAGAAGGCGTCACGGTAAGTGGCGGTCAGGTACACGTGGGCTGATATTTCTCTGGCTGCCTGTAAGGGGCATGCAGGTGAGCAAGGTGCACGCATGTGAACGCACGGGACGGCAGGGAGGGCGCAACCACTGCTGCCGCCCGGCAGCACGCTTAGCGCACACAAACCAGAATACCAAGTACATACACGCATCGTGTACCGACAGCCCGCAAGCACCACAGCCAGCCAGCTGGCCTCTGCTCACAGCAACCGCAAGCATAATGTGCAGACATACAGGTTTCAACGCTGTCACTATCTACAATACCTATAACACTATATGTATGTGCAATACTTCCTGGCCCCATGCAGCCCCATGGTTATATTGTTTTCACATGTGTCATGCGCTCATGCATCAATGGTGGGTGGGTTGATGATTGATTGATTGACGCTACATCGCTTGGCCAATCAGGCCATTTATGGATGGTTATGAGTTCATGTGGGTAGAACGTTCGTGCAGATATGTGTGTATGAATTGAGCCCAGGCGTAGAGGCATGCGATGACGAAGCGAGCAGCAACGTCCGGGGGACAATCGGGGGCGTTGAGGGCGCGCAAGCAATCAGCAGGGGGGTTGTTGATTTTCTGTATGTGTTCATAACTGCACAACTGAAAACCACGTTGCGCTTGCTGTTTGGTGGTCTAACCCAACGTTGCACCAGACCCCATTGGCTCGTTGCTCCAAACCATTGCACGAGCTAAGTACTTGCACCACTAAGTGCGTGCCACCAGGCCCTGGGGAGTGTGTCAGCATACAGTGGACCTTACCGGCTGGCCCGCTGCTCCGTCACCAGCGCCCCCTTGTGCACCGCCACCACCATCGCCACCAGGCGCGGCTTCGGGCGCAGTTGGCCTCACGTCAACAGAAGGATCGCCAACTGCCACATCTCCAGCAGCAGCAGCAGCAGCAGCAGCAGCTGTTTCCTGCCCCATTGTGCGCTCAGGCAGCGTGGCAGCGCGGTCCTCTGCAGCCCCTGAGCCGGACGCAGCTGCAGCGCGCTGCTGGGGCATGCGGCTGGTGGGCACGCCATTGCTGGAAATGTCAGCGGCGGCGGCAGCACCGGCAAGCGCTCTAGCAGGGGTCAGCACAGCTGTTGTCTCTGCCGCTGCGTCGACCACGTGCTTTGCAACACCAGCAGCAACGGCAGCGGTCAGCAGCGCTCCGCATGTCGCCGTGTTGGCCATTTGGGTGTGCACCAGCGCCTGCAGACACGCAGGAGCGCACAGGCAAGCACACACGCAAGCATCACGACACTGTGTTCATCTGATGTACCGCGGTGGATTTCATGACAGGACAGCCGTCTCACAATACCCCTGGCAATGCTACTTGACGTTCAGCAGGTGCCATGGATGGCGGCATCTCTCAGCTTGAGCAGAGAGATGTAATTGTGAGCCTTGCCTGTACCTGATCAGCCCCTACCTCACCTGCTGGCTGTCCCGCGAGGCGGATGATGGAGCTGAGTGTGCGCCATGATGACCCCAGCAGCAGTGCGCCCCTGCAGCTGCTGCCCGCCTGCTGGCCTCAGCAGCGAGAGTGGAGGGGGCACCGGGGCCTTGCGCAGCAATGGAGCCTGTCACTGCACACTGCCCGCTTGTGGTGGCTGCGCCTGCCTCCTCCTTGATGTGCGCTGCGGCAGCAGGCCCCTGTGAGGTCACAAGGTGGTGGGATGCGTGGGGCGTGAGCGAGGGCAGCCCGCAAGCACCATTCAGCCGGGAACCAAACCGACACATACCATCAGACATTGAGGAGGGTGTCTTCTAATGCGCAGCATGCATCGTACCTTGGTGGCCTGCTGCTGCCGGCCATCAGCAGCGGTGGCGGTGGTGGCGGCACCGGCCGCACCATCTGTTCGGTTAGTTCGGTGCATCTACCCGGCTCAACGTTAGCGCGGTGAACCCACCGCGACAGGCGGGTGCCTTCAGAAATGCCCGGTTGAGCAACAACCTATGCAACACGATCAGTGTATACATAGACTTGCCACTGTTTTAGCCCTGCAAGCAAGCACGCATTGCAAGCGAGTCAGTGGCAGGTTGGCAACACACTCGAATCCTCCCCACGCGTGTATCCTGAACGTGGTCTAGTGCAACAAGGAGTAATACCTGCCATCCAGGAAGCAACTATCATCCACGACGCCGAGCAGTGGCCGCTGCGGGATAACACTAGTCTGCGGGTCTGAGCAGGGCCCGATCAAATGAGCCACAAGCCTGGAGAATCCAGTGAGACTGCACTGTCCTGAGAGGCTGTCCTGATTGGCATACAATCTGCTTCTTTTGCCCCTGCGCCCCATTTCATAAGCAAGGCGCGCACAAAAGCGTGAGATGATCGAACCGGCCAATCGAATGAACGATGCAAATCGCAATGTATGCTGTTCAGGGACAGAGGGCTTGAGAGACAAGTCAATTTTTCTATTTTGAGCGGATCCCATATTTGCCGCTGCTGTCCCTCCTTGGCGAACAGACAGGCGGCATCCTCGGCGCTGACACGCCACACGAGCTAGCCGTTGGGAAAACTTGACCTGTGCCAAAGGTACATGACACGGTGATAAGCAGGCATATACACGCGCGCTGAGCAGGCATACACAAGCGTGCTGGGCATACACAAGCGCGTTGAGGGCGACGATTTGGCGACTCACGTATGTGTTTTGGGCGACGGTTAAGCGTTGAGCAGGTTGATGGCAGCTTTGGCTCGCTGTGAGGAGTGACTGCACAGCACTTGCAACGTAAGGCTGATAGTATTTGGCATTGTTTTGGCTGCCTCGCCCGTTCCTTTGTTTGGCGCTGCGCACGCAAGTCCAGGCGTGCAGGACGCCGGCTGCAAGTGACCTGCACTGCCTTTACTTGCTAGTGTTTGTGCGCTTCAGTAAGTCTCAAACGCTTGCACGGCAACTCTGAAACACAGTGAGTGTTGTGAGTACAGTAGTTGTATGCATCGCTCAGGTCGTTTTCACAGGGGCTGTGCACAGAATCGGCTGGCAACCTCCATGAGCAGGCGCCAGCACAGTGGAATTGACCTTATGTGACGCTATGTGACCTCACTAGTGCAAGGGCATCGTCATGCAGCGAACTCGACCTGCAGCAGGCGTTGACCCAAAACCAGACGTTGTCCCGACCAAATGGTCTTGCCAGATCGCCAAACGACCCGGCAACCTCAGAGACAATCACAACAGCAACAGCCAAAGTTAGCCTTCCGAGGCTCACATAGTTGTTGCTGTTGCACGCTAGGCGCACTGTGTGGTGCATACTGCAGCACGCATTCAGCACGCCCACCATGGGCTGCCACCAGCTCGGTGCGTTCCTACAGCGACGCCTGCTTGGGGCTCGACCCAAACCTGCCTTGGGGAACTGCAATCCTGGATTGTATCGAGTCATGCAGCTCTGCATGCATTCCACACAGGTCCACATTACATGCCATGCTTGCATACGGTACCCACCACTGATCCTCAGCAGTGGGCGGTGGCGTGATGGACGGACTGGGTGGTGGATGTATGCCACAACAAGGCACATACTCAGCAAAACACACCTGGTGCGCGCATGGTTCACAATATCACATGTGATGACCACCTCACAAGGTGGGTTGGACTGCATGCGGCTTTGCATGCATGCACCTGCAGCAGTGCAGCAGCGTGTGTGCATGGTGCATGCCCAGCATGCAGTCAGGCAGGCGTATGCGCATGCATGTAGCCTCCTCGCAGCCTCCCTCTCCAACAGTGCGTCAAGCCACAGACTTTGAGAACAAACCTGTGTATATGCCGTGCAGGCAATGGATGCATTAATAAGCATGGCCGCCGCCATCAGCACTGCCACCACCAGCGTTGAAGCCGTACACGCAAGTACCTAGTCACCCAACCAACTTAAAGAGTGCCGTAGCTGACCTCTTGTCACACGCGACAGCTGAGCTGCTGGGTTCAGGTCACCCGCACCCATCACTCTGCATGCAGCCACTCAATGCGCCGCTTCAGGCTGAGCGCATACTCCTCAAGGCTCATCATGAGCACCACCAGCCCGTCATCAGCACAACGCGCCTGCGGTGGTGGCGCGCCAGCTGACCCTCGCCCTCCTCCTGCCGACCCCTGAGGCTGGCGCTGCTGTGGCTGTTCCTGCTGCGCTGATGCTGGCACCATGCTTTGAGCTGGGTCTGGGTGCTGTGTACATGCCTGCAGGTGTTGCCGCAGCGTGTTGCATAGCCACTGGTGGCCCTGCAAGCATTCCAGAAGCACATCCACGGCTAGCTCTGCCTCCTGATGCTGTTGCTGCTGCTGCTGCTGCTGCTGCTGCTGCTGCTGCCGTAGCAGCTGGCGTCGCGCTGACATACACGGCGTGTGCATGTCGGCCAACAGCCTGGCGGCCTTGCTGGCAAGTGTGCCCAGCCGTGACGTATGTGACTGCACAGGGGTGCCAGCTAAACTGCAGACACCGCTGCTGCCGCCAGCGCCAGCGCCAGCGCCAGTGACATCCAACCGCGTCGTTGCCGCTGCATCTGCTGCGGCTTCCAGCATGTCTCGCAGTGCTGCCTCCGACCTGCGGGATGCCTCATGCAGCCGGCGGACAAACTCAGCCGCTGCATCAGGCTCTGCTGGGCCGGCCACGCGTGTGGTTGCCGCTGGCACAGCTGTTGCCGCTCTTGCTGCTGCTGCCGCAGGTTGCACCGCAGCTGCTGTAGCACTTGGTGCTTGTGCACCCGGTGGCAGCAGCGCTGGCGGCAATGCAGGTGTGAGTCGTGGTGGGGCGAGCCCTCCTGCACTTGCTGGCCAAGCGGCAACGGCAGCAGCAGGCACCTGCGAGTCCTGCGGTGGGCCATTTGCATGGGCCATTTGCGCTACTGGCACATGCCCCATGGGCAGCTGCTGCTGCTGCTGCCGGTCCTCTATGTGGCCTTCCACCAAGGTGCCTGCACTGCCACTTGCCAGCATCCGCCCTGCTGCACTGCCGCCATGGCCACTGCTGGGCGCTGTGAGCGCCACGGCTGTTGCAGCCGCCGCAGCGTGCGCTGCCCATGAACTGGACGCGCCACCACCACCGTTCCCTCGGCCACCACTTAAGGCAGTGGCGGCAGCGGCGGTGTTGGGCTTGGCGGCGCGGAACAAGGCATTATTTGTGTCCACACCGGACAACTCCGACAGCTTCAGCATCTTCAGCGGCCGGCCGTCTGCGCCCTCCACGCCCTCCACACGCTTGCAGTGGTGGTGCTGCTGCTGCTGCTGCTGCCCGTCATGGTGCTGGTGGTGGCGGGGGGCGGGCATCAGCAGCCGCCGCACCGCTCACACACCCCTGCATGCCCTGCGCTAGCTCAGTTGATACGGGGGCGGTGTTTCGGGCGTGAGCAAGCGCAGGCGAGCCAACAGCGTGTTTGTGATGTTGCTGGTGGTGGTGGTGATGGCGAGGCTGCGTCCCGGGCAGCACTGATGGAACGGCGTCCCCAGCTGGGCGATTCCCTCTGCCACCGACTGGTGATGAGAGTACAGCGCCCAAGCCGGCGTTGCGGCTGCTGGGGTGTGCAGCTGGAGGATGTGCACCTGAGGGGTGGGCAGCGCGCTGCTCAGAACGGCGGTGCTGCTGTGTGTGGGGGCGTGGAGGTGGCATGGTGGGTGGTGCGATGATGGAGACCCTCTGCTGCTTTGCTGCCCTTGTAGTGTGTGGCTGCGGGCGCTGAGCCTGCTGCTGCATGCTCAAGTCATCGTGGTTACCATTGCTATCACTATCGCAATCGCTGTCGACATCACCAGCATCAATGCCATGCTGCTCCTCCTGTTCCTGCATGCCCCAATCAGGATCTGATCCATCGCTGCAGCCACCACTGCTGCCACACGTGCTGCTGCTCGTGCTGCTGTTAACCCGCCTGCTGATCACGTGATCGCCAGCGCGTGCAACACGCCCACCTGCACTCCTCATCCCAGCGGCAGCAGCAGGACCGTCACCGGGCGCCCTACTGGACCCAACACGCCGCCCACCGGGAGAACCAGTGTCACCCGGGCTTGCTGGTTGGCGGAATGGGTCCCATAGTGCAGCCGGGTGGGAGGCAGCCGCACAGGCCGGGAGACGCCTTGCAGGAGGCGCAACTGCTGCTTGTGCGTGTAGAGGGTGGCGTTGGGTTTGCACTGCCATTGCAGCAGCCATAATTGCGGCAGTGCCTGTGTGATGAGCAGCTCTAGAGTTAGGTCCACGAGCGGCAGGTAGCAAGCCAGGCGTTGCAGGCAGCGTTGCTGCTGCTGCTGCACTTTGCTGCTGCGGTGGCAGTCTGGGCCCTGGCGTTGTTGTGGCGATTAACACCAGCGCCTGCACTGCTTGCTGCGCAGCAGCGGATGGCCCCTGCGAGGGCCCTGCTGCTGCTGCCGCTGCTGGCAGATGCACCTGCTGCCACCTCCACCCACGTACATGCTTGCCTGTGAGCATAGCTCTGGTTGAGCGGGCCAAGCCCGACACAACAATGTTGCCCGTAGCCTCGTTGTGCACCACACGGCAGTCACACAACATCTGTGGTTGGTCCAGTAGCAGTTGGCCGTCTACCTGTAATGCAAGCTTGACGTCCCGCGTGCCGGGTCCAACCCAGTCCGGAAACAGAGCTCGACGATTTCTGCAGTCATGCGTAAGTTGTCCTTGCTAGTGAATACTGGGGATGCCTGCGGTGGGTCTGGCAGTGGCAGCGCTGGTGCGGGCGCCCTGGACACCATTAACACCAGGTGAGGCTTTCCCTGCTGCTGCTGCTGTGCAGGTGCGGGTGTAGCTGGTGTCATTAGCCTCCAGCCCCCTGAGGTACTTGCCCTTGAGGACACTGGTGTTGGGAAGCCCGGTGACGTATGCATGACGATGACGGATGTGGATACGGCAATCATACGTGGAGCGTGGCTGGTCCAGGAGGCGCCCATCCAGCTCTATGGACACCCGTATCTGATCTGGATAGCTGCCGCCAAAGAAGGCGTCGCGGTAGGCGGCGGTCAGGTACAGGTTGCTTGATATTTCCCAGGCCGCCTGTGGGGTGCAGGTGAGGCGCACGCATGGGAAACGCATGGGACATCAGGTATAGATGGCGCAACCACTGCTGCCCTACAGCGGGCTTCGCGCGCGCGAGCGCGCGCACGCACGCATCATGTAACTAACAGCCCGGACCACAGTCACCACAGTCAGCCAGGCAGCCACCTACTCATGGTCAGGTGCAATCGGCTAGCTTGAGGCGCAGTCAATACATGTATTGATGTATGCATATGCATTACATCATCGCCCCATAAGGGTAACCGCATTTCACGTCTAACATGCGTGATGCTGCAAGTGTGTGTTTACGCTGGCTATTTGGTGGCCTGACGTTGTGCGGCACAAGCACCTGCCTGGAGTCCTGATGCCATACCAATGCATGCTATTGCACCACTGAATGCCATCAGGTGCTGTGGAGGGTGTCATGTCAGTGTGCAGTGGACCTCACCGGCTGGCCCGCTGCTGCGTCACCACCACCGCCATGCACATCGCCGCCCCCACCGCCACTGGCTGCTGCTGCTGCTGCTGGTGTTGTCATCTCAATGGCGCCGCCATCCCCGCCACCACCACTAGGCGCAGCTTCAGGCGCTGCCAGCCTCATCACACCAGCAGAAGCATCGCCAGCTGCCACATCCCGAGGAGCAGCTGATTCCCGCCCAGTCATGCGCTCGGGCCGTGCCTGTGTCTGTGGGCAAGCCTGGACCTCTGCGCCCGCTGCGCTGCCCAGAGCTGCAGCCGCAGCGCACTGGGGTGCATGGCCGCTGCCGGACTGACCATCACTGGCAGCGTCACTGGCACCGGCCAGCGCTCCATCAGGGGCTAGCTCTGCTGCTGCTGCATCCATGTCATCGGCCTTGTCATCCTCAGCCACGCCAGCACCAGTGGCAGCGCTCAGCAGCGCTCCGCATGCCGCCGTGTTGGCAAGTTTGGTGGGCACCTGCTGCGCCTGCATGCACGCAGGGGCGTACAGGCAAGCGCGCTCACACACACAGCATGACTTCATCTGTCAGGCCGCTGCTTCATGACAGGCACGCCGCCGCCGCAGCAGCAGCAGCAGCAACGGTACTGCCACAGTATCCACGAGGTGTTCAAACGTCACCGCTTTGAAGACCAGAAGACAGACATTGCTTGACCCCTGCCTGTCCCTGAGCAGCCCCTACCTCTCTCACCTGGCTGTCCCGCGAGGTTGATGGCGGAGCTGACTGTGCACCATGATGACCCCAGCAGCAGTGCGCCCCCGCAGCTGCTGCCCCCGCTCTGACCTCAGCAGCGCGTGTGGAGGCGGCACTGGGGCCGTCCGCGACAATGGAGCCTGTCACTGCACACTGCGCGCTTGTGGTGGCTGTGCTCGCCTCCTCCTTGATGTCTGCTGTGGCAGCAGGCCCCTGTGACAGTGAGAGATTATTACACACAAGGATGGGGTGTGAGCGAGGGCAAACCGAAAGCACCGTTACAGCCGGGATACAAACCGATATATACATAGCATCAGACATTGAGGAGGGTGTCACCTGCTGCGCAGCATGCATCGTACGTACCTTGGTGGCCTGCTGCTGCTGCTGCTGCTGCTGCTGCTGCTGGCCATTATCATCATCAGCGACGGCGGCGGCGGCGGCGGCCGCGGCACCGGGCGCACCATCTCCGCTACCATCTGCCACAGCCGTGCAGCCCGCGGCATTGTCAGCAGCACCTGCTGCTACTGTTGCTGCTTTGTCCTCGTGATCGCCTGTTGCATCCGCTGCTGGCACAGTAGTGTGTAGGGCTCCAGGCGTTGCCGCGCTGGCTAGCAGGGTGTGCGCCATATACCGCCCGCTACCTGCACGCATCAGCAGCAGCAGCAGGCACCACATACTCAGCAATACTCAACGTGCACCGACAACAGGCATGCAGCTAGCAGCCTGCCCCTCCCGTCACAGCTAGCGCAGGACGAAGCAACCCATACGTGGAGCGTTGAACATGAGAGAGTAGAGAGAGGACCCTGCCGTGCACTGCTCATCAGACAGCCTGCCAAGGTGCTGATCATCAGGTACGCTCGCCTGCCAGGCTACACAGTGTGTGCGTAGGAGCACTGCAGCAGCAGGCGGCAACGCAGGCACTGACGACTTGCGAGCATACAGGCAGTGGACTGCAGGAGTGCAAGGGGAGCACCTGCGAAACAAGCATATGTACCTTGATATTGCTTGGTAACACTCTACCGGAATGAAACCTGATGCTGCTGCTGTTGGCTTTCAGCCGCTATTCCATCTTGTCGGCTGCAGGTTATGCAGCAGCCCTTCCGGGACCACGGGTCCTCTGCGTCGGGCTGCACCGTGGAGCAGCCAAGCAAGCAGGACCTGAACACAAGTTGTGAGCAGCGCAGGTCTTGTTGTTCAGCTCACCACGCCAGGCTCAATGCACCCCGCAGCTGCCGCAATCACCAGAGGCTGGCAACTGCCGAGTATCAGTTTACTCAAGATGCTAGTCACAGTCTGTTCAAGATGCTCTGCAAGTCACAGCAGTTGGATGACAGGCAATGAGCGTGTTTTGTCATCATCTCAGTTGGTGAATCCCCAGGGCTGCGCTGCTAGCGCTGCTGCAGGTATATCATTGGAGCGCCGTGTTGCATGCGGTACACATGTGCACCTGCTGTGCATTATGTGCATGCACCTGTAGTGAGATACATATGCATGGATGGCAGCATGCAGCGCCGCTCAGCAGCCGCCACCAACATTGTGACTGATCAGGCGCAGCGCACTGCATGCATGGTACCGGTAGGTGAGGCAGGCCGACAGCAGCTGTTGGGTCCTGGCTGCTCACAGCAGGCAGTGTGCCATGCTCCTAGGATGGCCGTGGCTGGTGGCATGCAAGATAGCAGGTAGGTGAGGTGCAGCTGACCTGCCCGTGCGCAGCACTCAGGTGAGCGCCATCAGCTGCGCACAATACACGGTGCATACCTAACAGCATTCTGGTAATACGGATTCGCTTGTTGCATGGCACCATGGGCACCAGTGCCCATAAAAACACGTGCCACGCCCGAGGCCGTCTCTGTGGCATTGCATGCTGTGCGAGTTCAGGACTGGTAAAAAAAAAAAAAACCATGCACGCAAAAAAAAAAACATTGCATCGGCTTCATATGCACTGATGCAATCCATGAATGGCCAGATAGGCCAAGTGATGTAAGTCAACCATTGCATCGGCACAGGGCATTGCCAACTGTTGTAACCTTCAACAGCATGCCAGCAACGTGACGCTACGTGCAGATGTGCGTCGAGGCGTTACAATACAACCCCGGGGCAACAGCTCAACCTTCCAGTGCATCCAACAGCCTTACAGCTTGGACGCTCCTCGGACTGAAATAAGCGGGGATTCTGTAGAGGCCATGCCGCACGGCTGCGCTTTCCTAGAGAGCTATGAGCAGGCCTTTGAATGAGTTGCTGTAATGTTGTTTTTGAACCTTGTCACAGAGCACGACCACACGCAAGTGACGTAAAGTCAACCACGACTACACGCTGGTTCACACACGTCGCAGGACTACTAACCCTCAACCACTTGTCATTTCACCACAAGCCATTTCACCGCAGTGGACAGTGGAAAGCATCAGGTTTCCGTCCTGCAAAGCCCGTACATACAGGTACACGCAGCGTTGAACACTACTCGCAACCGCCAAGAGTCGCGGGAGCTGGTGTGACAACATTCGCCCCCGACACAACCTCGGTTTGCACTTGTGAAGTTTCCTTTTGAAAGCTTGCTGTGTGCTCGCAACTGTCCTTGCAGGTCTCAGGCAGTGGTTGCTTTCCCAGATTCACTCATGCCCGCGGGCTTGCTTTGGCAAGGTGACGTTACGAGCAGTCTCAGTGCTGCTCCGCAACTTACCTAGCTTGTCATAACTTGAGCCAACACAAAGCATGCGCTGCAGAGCCAGTAGAGCAAGCGGTTGCAGCGCGCCGCGCCGCGCGCACCATCCATTAATACTACTTGTACCACAGAGAGCAGTTCAGAGAGCTCTGCAGCTTTGTCAAAGCAGGCATAACATATATGTAGGATTTCACGCGCTCGAGGGCCGTGAATGTAGCTGGTACAGGTCATGACGTCGTTCGCAAGCGCTCAGCGTCCCCGCCGGGCCGACCCGAGACCAGCCTTTCATTAGGCACGGGCTACGTGTATACACGTTGGGCTGGTTGGAAAGCTGCAAGCTTGAAGATCTTGACCTGTGCGTGTCGTGCTTGCGCAGGTTGGCCTGCCCCCACCGACCGGGGCCATGGCAAGGACCAAGCAAAGCGCGCTGAAAAGCCCGCGCAGGTCAATGTATGCTGAGAAACGCGCACTGGACGCTGTGTGGGCTGCTTTGCGCACCGGCGGTTCAGTCAGCGCTGCGCGCCAGGTATGGCTACAAGCGCACGCTGCAGCTGGTGGTGGTGCCAAATTTGACAGTGCCACACACTGGCTACGCTACCTGAACAGCCACAGGCCAATTCACCTCAGGGCGTCTGAAAGGAGCTTCCTGGCTTCAGTAAACATGAAGCTGGACGTCTGTGAGCTCATTGAGCCCTTGCTCAGCGTAGACATCAACATTGCAGGTGGGCGCCACGATGCTTTGCGCCAGAAGCGCCAGCTATTTATGTATGCCAGTCGGAAAAGCTTGCGACCTGCTGACATGGCTGACCTGAGGACCTGATAATCTAGTCACCTACACCAGGCAGGCGCCTTCCTACAATACTGCGCCCGCTCCTGTGCGTGCCTGCCCCTGCCCCTGCTGCCCGCGCCTGTGCTTATCGCTGCGCATGCCTCTGCCCCACCGCCGATTCCTTGCGCGCCCTCAACGCCCCTGCCTACCCCCCTGACGTTGCAACACGTTTCATCATAGCGTGTATGTATGCCTGGGCACGCATTACATACACACCCCGTCACACACGCACCGCCACCCACTCCACATAACTTCACGTCCACTGACACCGTCCATGAATGGCCTGATTGGCCAAGTGATGTAAAGTCAACCATGCCTCTGCCCCTGCGCATGGCCGTGCCCTTCTGCAGGGCACCCCAGGCAGAAGCGGCGCCTCACGCTCAGCGAGCTGTACAAGCGAACAATTGTGCGCCACCAGGAGCGGTGCCGTCACTTGCTGCGGATGACGCCAGGGCTTGACTTGGCAGACATCCGATACCTCAAGGATGCGCTTAGGGACGTGGCCAAGGCAGAGATGCGTGCTGTGACGGCAGCCAAGGGCTTGACCGAGTGCGACATGCCCCCGGAGCTTCTGCAGGCGCTCATACCAAAGGGCGTCCCACGCTGACCTCCATCCGGGTCTCATTCGCCGACGCCGGGACCAGCAGCCACCCGAGCCAGCAGGCAATAGCAACAAACGAGCATGGCATGGCCCTGCTGTTGTGTCGTGCGGCGGTCGCGCTGGCGCCCGCCGGCGCCTCTGGCGTGCTGTCCGATGCAATAAATGTTATGTTATGTTACATCAGGAGCGTGTTGGCCACACGGCCCATGCTCCCCCCAGATGGGGACCAGGCAAGCAGAAGGGGTCGCCAAGCTATGCACATGGCGTGCACGAGGGCCACAAGGGCAATAAAGGAGTATGTAGTAGCAGCCGGCGTGCAAGAGACCACTGGACCACCACGCACCAACACGGAAAGCAGTGTCAAGCGAGGCAAGGCGCTGGCACGTGTCAATGTATGCCTAGGACGAACATAGCGATACTTGCCAGCCATTGATGCGCCATGGCATAGCGGGCTGGCGTGGCAACTCCGGGCAAGTTACCCTGTGGATTTAAGCATGCTGACAGTTGCGTGAGGCTGTAGTCGAGTCTGATGGGCTGAGCTGAATGTACACGGTTTCCCGTACTCCCTCAATTCCCGTTGTGCATGTTCTGCATTGTGGCAAGGATATTTTTGGCAAGGCCCTCTGGCCTTGCTGTCCTACCTGAACCTGGATGCTGATTGCGTGATTGCACAGAATCGCCATACCGGGTATTGTGTACACTTTCGACCAACCCAATGTTGCATGGCCTGCACACGCGCAGCTCAGCATGAAGCCGTCTTTACGTGCAATGGGCTTGGCCATAACTGTTTCCACATTTGCGAACTGCTGCCATGCGTAGTACAAGCAGGCGATGGCAAACGCAGTAGAGAACCTAGGTAGGACGGTGCGGACTTTCAGCCGACATCCAATTGTTACATACGCTGCAGACAACATAAGAAACCAATTGCAAGCTGCGCATTGACCGCGAAGGCACTGCATGCTGCACTAGCAAACCAATCCTTTGACATTCACTGGAATTCACCGAAATGTCCGCCGTTGTGCAGGCGACACTGCATGCTTTGCGTAGGTTGTTGATGATGAACGCGTGCCAATCCTGCTGCTGCCACTGCGAAGCAGCACAGCTGACGACGCTAGTCGCGGCCCTGATGTGGCCTCCATTCCTGCATGCCCTGCATGCACTTCAAGTCGATGTGCGTCATGGCTGACCTGCCTGCCACACTCTTCAAACACAGGCCTAACCATCATGCCACGACGTACCAGTACGTGTGTCGTGGTTGGGAAATGCCTGCCCATGAACGACATCGAGCACCTTTCAGCACCCTCACAGCTGCTTACGCGACCGGCTGTTGTCCATTTTACTGCTGACGCCACTGGCTGTTGTCCATTGTCCTGTCCATTGTACTGCTTACACGACCGGCTGTTTTCCAGCCGCTGTTTGTACCGCAGTTGGCATACTTAGGCTAGCCTGAGTATGACAATTTACCCAAGCCTGCTTTCAAATCAGCATTCACTAGCAACCGTGCGGCTGGATCATGCAATGTTAACGCCCCACAAACTCGGTGTCCTGCTGGCCCCCCTGGGGCTGAAGCGCCTTGATCTGGGTGTACATCGGGGGCGTGGGGGGCGTAACGTTGGTGGCATTGCCGTTATGCATGCCGAGTGTACCACAAGCACAACAGTATGCAGTTCACAGCATTACACAATGTGTGAGTACCGCAGTGCCCATGACACGCTCGCATGCTGCCCATGATGGCACTGCAAGCGCTTTGGGCTAAGGTGTGCGCTGTGCACCCCGCCAGCCGCACGCGCGCATACATCCTGGGGCATTGCGTGCAGAATAACAGGACATACGTGCACGCTAGCGTTCCCATTGCAGGAGGCGGAGCATCAGGCCTCAACACCTCCCAGCCAAAGCCTGTATCGCGCAGGATGTGACAACAAGGCCGGATCGATGGTATCTATCAGTTCGCATCCCCTCATTCGCTGTTGGACGCAGCTGCGCGTGTCGGCCCACCTTGAAACAGTAATACGCCTGCGGGTTCTCCAAGGCAATGCAGTTGACTGCGCACCAATCAATGCATGCAACACCCTCGCGTACTTGCAGGTAAGCAGGCGTGCATCTACCAATCCTTGCACATACATTATGGACAGGCGCCATGTGGCAGCATGCCACGTGGATCGGACAAGCATATAGTGTTCATTGCAATCTGAAACGCATAGTGGCACAGCAGTGCGTGTGTATGGACAACGTGAGGTATACCATGCAACGGCGGCACCGTAGGGCACCGGCGTGTGCGTGCAATGCCACCGATATGTCAGCATCACCCGCACATGTATGCCAGATGAATGGCGAGAGATGCAGACCCACCATAGCTGAGGTTGTTGCTAGGTGCATTGGGCTGACCATACGAGGAGACGCCCGGGATGAAATCAATCACCGCGTGGCCTGCAAAGTCACTCAAGAGCTGGTTGCGCAGGTTGACCATCTCGGCGGTGTGGGTGACGTTGCTCTGCGTGCGGCAGCTGCGTCCATCACCTACGCACCCTCAGCGCAGCAGCTCTATGAGGCTGCTCAGGCTGGCCGCGTACTGTGTTAACCTGGATACCGCTCGCTCAACGCAATGTGCCTGGTGTGGCACACCTGGCCCTGCCTGCTGCTGCTGGTCCTGCTGCGCTGCTGCTGGCGCCATGATTGACGTTGAATGTGTAGCTGCCTGCAGGTGCTGCCGCACCATGTTGCACAGCCACTGGTGGCGCTGCAGGCAGTCCAGCAGCTCACCAACCTGCTGTGGTGCTGGTCGACCTTCCTCTGCCTGCTGCTGCTGCTGCTGCTGCCGTAGTTGCTCCCATTGCGCTGACTTAACACGCTGGCGCAGCTCGGCTGACAGCCTGGCGGCCTCGCTGGCAAGTGAATCCAGGCTTGACGCATGCGGCTGCACTGCAGTGGTGCCGGCTGAAGTGCTGGTCGGATCAACAGGTGCAGCAGCAGCAGCATCTGCTTCTTCTGCTGCCACCAGCATGCCCTGCAGTGCCGTCTCAGATGCACGCGACGCCTGCTGCAGGCGCTGCAGGAGCTCAGTTGCAGTGGTATCATTGGCACCAACCACAGGTGTGCTTGCCGCTGGTGGCGCTGCTGCTACTGCTGTCACTCCTTGCACCGCAGCTACACTGCTGGCACTTGGCGGTTGTGCACCCGGCAGCTGCAGCGCTGGCGGCAGTGCGGGGCTGGGTGGTGGCGGGGCAGCACCAGCAGCAGATGAAGGCGGTCCTCCTGCACCTGCTGGTGCAGCAGCAGCAGCAGCAGCAGCAGCAGCACCAGTAGGCGCCTGCAAGGCTTGCAGCGGGCCACCGGAACCGGCCAGGTGCACTCCTGGTGTACACCTGGTAGGCAGCTGCTGCTGCTCATGCTGCTGCTGGCTCTGATCCTCACGCTGCTCCTCCTGCGGACCTCGCACCGAGGTGACTACGTCGCCGCTGGCCAGACGCCGCACCACTGTATTGCTACCGCCAACCTCGACAGCAGACGGTGCAGGCAGCACCGCTGGTGGTGGTGGCGCATCATGAGCTCCAATTGAACGCTGCGCTCGGCCCGACTGCACGCTACCACCGCCACCGCTGCCACCAGCGCAACAGCCAGCAGTGGTGGTAGCAGTGCTAGGGTCGGCACCTGGGGACGCGGCATGTCGTGTATCTATGTCAAGCAACTCTGAGACTTTACGCATCTTTTGCGGCCGGCCATCTGCGCCCTCCACACCCTCCACGCGCTGCTGCTGCTGCTGCTGCTGCTGCTGCTGCGCGTCATGGCGGTGGCGGCGGGGGGCATCAACACCCGCCTCCCCTTGCGCATGTCCCTGCATGCCCTGCCCTGGCTCAGGCAGTGCGGCGGCTGCGTCAAGAGCTTGAGGCAGCGGCGCTGCTGCCACGGAATTTCCACCCACGCCATCCCCTCCACCTGTGACCAGTGACCAGGGTACAGCGCCCAGGCTGGCGTTGCGGCTGCTGGGGCGTGTGTCTGAGGGGTGGGCAGCACTCTGCTCAGCATGGCAGTGATGCTGTGTGTGGAAGTATGGAGCCGGCGTGGTGGGTGGTGCGATGATGGAGACCCTTGGCCGCTTTGCAGGCCGCGCGGTGTGTGGCTGCGGGCGCTGAGCTTGCTGCCGCACGCTCAAGCCATCCTGATCTGATCCATCGCTGCAGCCACCACTGCTGCCACTGGTGCTGGCACTCACTCCGCCGCTGCTCACTGCATCATCAGCAGTGCGGCAACCTCCGGCGCGCCCGCCCATGCCCCTCATCCTGGCGGGACTGTCACCGGGCGCTGCACTGGGCTCAATACGCTGCCCGCCAGAAGGGGTCCCGGTGTGCACAGCGTCACCCAGTCCTGCTGGTTGGCGGAATGGGTCCCACAATGCAGGCGCACAGGGCGGGAGGCGCCGTCCTGGAGGCGCAACAGGTGCTGGGGCGGGCTGCGAGCGGTGTGTCTGCACCGCCACTGCAGCAGCCGTGATTGCAGCAGTGCCTTTGTCGTGAGCAGCTGCTGCTGCTGCTGCACTTTGCTGCTGAGGTGGCAGCCTGGGCCCTGGCGCTGTGGTGGCGATCAATACTAATGCATGCACGGCTTGCTGCGCATCAGCGGATGGCCCATGTGAAGGCCCCCCTGCCGCAGCTGCTGGCGCATGCACCTGCTGCCACCTCCACCCACGTACATGCTTGCTAGTCAGCAATGCTTTGGCCGAACTGGCCAAGCCCACCACGTCGGTGTTGCCAGAAGTCTTGGAGTGCACCACACGGCAGTCATACAGCAGCTGTGGTCGGTCCAGCAGCTGCCCATCCACCTGCAGCGCAAGCTTCACATCCCGTGCGCCTCCGGGCCCGACCCAGCCCGGGAACAGAGCCCGGCGATTGTCTACAGTCATGCCTATCCTTGTTATAACTGCGGATGCCTGCGGTGCGCCTGGTGGCGGCAGCGCTGGTGCAGGCGCTGTGGACATCACCAACACCAGGTGAGGGCAGGTGCTGCCCGCCTGCTGCTGCTGCTGCTGCTGCTGCTGCTGTGCAGGCGGCAACAGCCTCCAGCCCCTCAGATATCTCCCGTTTAGGATACTGCTCCAGGGAAGCCCGTTGACCCATGCCACATGGCTGCCATGGATATGGCATTTGTACTCATACTGTGGCTCATCCAGGAGGTGTCCATCCAGCTCTATGGACACGCATATCTCATCTGGGTAGTGGCCGCCAAAGAAGGCGTCACGGTGGGCGACGGTCAGGTACACGTGGCTTGATATCTTCCTGGCCGCCTGTGTAGCCTGTGGGGTGCAACAGGTGAGGAGGGTGCACGCAAGGAAACGCATGGGACAACAGGCATGGCGCAACCACTGCTGCCCAACAGCGGGCTTTGCGCACACACACTATCGTAAGACACACTACCATCGCGCACAAGCATCAAGTACATACTGACAGGCTGCAATCACCACAACCAGCTATCAAACTACTGACCGTAAGGGGGCAATCGGCTTGAGGCACAGTCAATATCTGCATGCATACACATGCATTCCTCCATGGCGCCATGGGGCTACCTTCAAAATTACACACGCATGCCTGGCGCTGTTGTATGCCTATGATTGTAACAAAAAGCACCCATCCCCTGGCTGATTTGGTGGTTTGGCCTGAACTTTTGCAACACAAGCACCTTGCAGTCCCAACACCAAAACATTGCATCTTGCACAACACCGTTTGCCATCAGGCGCTGTGGAGGGTGTCAGCATGCAGTGGACCTTACCGGCTGGCCCGCTGCTGCGTCACCGCCACCGCCATGCGCACCACCACCACCACCGCTATCGCCACTGGCTGTTGCTGCTGCCGCTGCTGCTGCCGCAGCTGCTGCTGCTGGTGACGTTGTCACCTGCATGACGGCGCCATCCCCACCACCACCACCACCAGGCGCAGCTTCGGGTGCGGCTGGCGTCACATGCTGCCCACCGGCAGGGCCAGCAGCGTCACCCAGTCCTGCTTGTTGGCGGAATGGGTCCTGCAGAGCAGCAGGGCGGGACGCAGCAGCGTGTGGTGGGAAGCGCCTTGCAGGAGACGCATCAGCTGCTGGTGTGTGTAGAGGGTGACATTGTGCCTGCACCGCCACTGCAGCAGCCGTAATTGCAGCAGTGCCTGTGTCGTGAGCAGCTCGTGAATCAGGTCCACCAGCAGCTGGCAGCACGGCAGGCGTTGCAGGCAGCGTTGCTGCGGCAACTGCTGCACCTTGCTGCTGTGGCGTTAGTCTGGGCCCTGGCGCTGTAGTGGCTATCAACACCAGCGCCTGCTCTGCCGGCTGCGCGCCACCGGATGGCCCCTGTGAAGGCCCCCTTGCTGCTGCCGCTGCTGCTGTTGTTGCCACCTGCACTTGCTGCCACCTCCAACCACGTACATACTTGCCAATCAGCAATGTTTTGGCCGAACTGGCCAAGCCTTGCACCTCAATCCTGTGCGATGAACAGCGTGGCACAACGCGGCAGTCATACAGCAGCTGTGGTCGGTCCAGCAGGCAGCTGTCCAGCTGCAGCGCAAGCCTGACGTCCCGCGCGCCCCTGGGCTCCACCCAGTCCGGGAACAGAGCTCGGCGATCATCTGCACTCAAGTACAGCCTGTCCCCGCTAGTCAGGACTGGGGATGTCTGAGGTGGGCCTGGTAGCGGCAGCGCTGGTGCAGGCGCTGTGGCCACCACCAACACCAGGTGAGGGCAGGTGCTGCCTGCCTGCTGCTGCTGCTGCTGCTGCTGCTGCTGCGGCGACGGCGGCGGCGGCGGCGGCGGTGGCGGCAGCGGCAGCGGCGGCGGCGGCGGCGGCAGCGGCGGCGGCGGCAGCGGCAGCGGCGGCGGCGGCGGCGGCAGCGGCAGCGGCAGCGGCGGCAGCGGCAGCGGCGGCGGCAGCGGCGGCAGCGGCAGCGGCGGCGGCTGCACCGCTGGTGTCATCAGCCTCCAGCCCCTCAGGTATTTCCCTGTTAGGATACTGCTCCAGGGAAGCCCGCTGACAAATGCTGCGCCCTTGCGGACATAGAAATGGCACTCGTACTCGTGCCGCGGCTGGTCCAGCATGAGTCCATCCTGCTCTATGGACACCAGTATCTCATCTGGGTAGTGGCCGCCAAAGAAGGCGTCACGGTAAGTGGCGGTCAGGTACACGTGGCTTGATATCTTCCTGGCCGCCTGTGGGGCGCATGCAGGTGAAAAAGGTGCACGCCTGGGAACGCATGGGACAACAGGCATGGCGCAACCACCGCTGCCCAACAGCGGGCTTTGCGCACACACACTATCGTAAGACACACTACCATCGCGCACAAGCATCAAGTACATACTGACAGGCTGCAATCACCACAACCAGCTATCAAACTACTGACCGTAAGGGGGCAATCGGCTTGAGGCACAGTCAATGTCTGCATGCATACACATGCATTCCTCCATGGCGCCATGGGGCTACCTTCAAAATCACGCATGCATGCCTGGCGCTGTTGTGTACCTATGATTGTG
>BDDA01000241.1:17172-58321 GCA_001662385.1 Chlamydomonas asymmetrica | reverse complement strand
TTGCCATCAGGCGCTGTGGAGGGTGTCAGCATGCAGTGGACCTTACCGGCTGGCCCGCTGCTGCGTCACCGCCACCGCCATGCGCACCACCACCACCACCACTGGCTGTTGCTGCTGCTGCTGCTGGTGACGTTGTCACCTGCATGACGGCGCCATCCCCACCACCACCACCACCACCAGGCGCAGCTTCGGTTGCGGCTGGCATCACATGCTGCCCACCGGCAGGGCCAGCAGCGTCACCCGATCCTGCAGGTTGGCGGAATGGGTCCTGCAGAGCAGCAGGGCGGGATGCAGCAGCGTGTGGTGGGAAGCGCCTTGCAGGAGACGCATCAGCTGCTGGTGTGTGTAGAGGGTGACATTGTGCCTGCACCGCCACTGCAGCAGCCGTAATTGCAGCAGAGCCTGTGTCGTGAGCAGCTCGTGAATCAGGTCCACCAGCAGCTGGCAGCACGGCAGGCGTTGCAGGCAGCGTTGCTGCTGCGGCTGCTGGACTTTGCTGCTGAGGTGGCAGTCTGGGCCCTGGCGCTGTAGTGGCTATCAACACCAGTGCCTGCTCTGCTTGCTGCGCACCAGCGGATGGCCCCTGCGAGGGCCCCCTTGCTGCTGCCGCTGCCGCTACTGGCGCATGCACCTGCTGCCACCTCCAG
This sequence comes from Chlamydomonas asymmetrica, assembly GCA_001662385.1. Lineage (NCBI taxonomy): Eukaryota > Viridiplantae > Chlorophyta > Chlorophyceae > Chlamydomonadales > Chlamydomonadaceae > Chlamydomonas > Chlamydomonas asymmetrica. The sequence goes on along the minus strand of BDDA01000241.1, from coordinate 57,674 downwards.
CCGCGTGCATACTTGCCTGTGAGCATAGCCCTGGTTGAACTGGGCAAGCCCGACACATCAGTGTGGCGTGACGGCGGATAGCGTGCCACACGGCAGTCATACAAGAGCCGTGGTTGGTCCAGCAGCTGCCCATCCAGCTGTAGTGCAAGCTTGACGTCCCGCGCGCCTCCAGGCTCCACCCAGTCCGGAAACAGAGCCCGGCGGTTGTCTGCAGTCATGTCCAGCTTGCACCTGCCAGTCAGGACTGGGGATGCCGGCGGTGGGCCTGGTGGCGGCAGCGCTGGTGCAGGCGCTGTGGACACCACCAACACCAGGTGAGGGCAGGTGCTGCCTGCCTGCTGCTGCTGCTGCTGCTGCTGCGGCGGCGGCGGCGGCGGCGGCGGGACCGCTGGTGTCATTAGCCTCCAGCCCCTCAGGTATTTCCATTTTAGGATACTGCTCCAGGGAAGCCCGCTGACCCATGCCGTATGGCTGCAGACATGGATACGGCACTCATGCGTGGATCGTGGCTGGTCCAGCATGAGTCCATCCAGCTCAATGGACACCAGTATCTGATCCGGGCAGTGGCCGCCAAAGAAGGCGTCGCGGTATGTGGCGGTCAGGTACAGTTGGCGTGATATTTTGATGGCGGCTGCCTGTGGGGTGCAGGTGAGGAAGGTGCACGCATGGGAACGCATGGGACAACAGCCATGGCGCAACCACCGCTGCCCAACAGCGGGCTTTGCGCACACACACTTCCATAACCACACGCGCACGCATACGCATATGCACACTGCATGGTCCCACGGTTGGGTCTCTTGCTTCCTGACACACGCGTACGTGTCATGCATGCTGATGTGAGGGTAGGTGCGTGCACCTAGGACTGTACAAAAAAAACAGTCGCTAGTGCATTGGCTAGGTGGTCTGCCTGACCTGACACAGCATGAGCACTTAAAATCTTAATGCTAAAGCAATGCATGCCATGCAGCGCTGAACATCATCACATTCATCAGGCAATGCGAGGGTTTCAGTGTGCAGTGGACCTCACCTGCTGGCCTGCTGCTGCGTCACCGCCACCGCCATGCGCACCACAACCGCCATCGCCACTGGCCGCTGCCGCTGCTGCTGGTGTTGTCATCTCAATGGCGGCGCCATCCCCACCACTAGATGCAGCTGCGGGTGCTGCTGCCATCACGCCAACAGAAACGTCGCCAGCCGCGGCACCGGCAGCAGCAGCAGCACCACCACCATCACCAGCAGCAGCTGAGTCCCACACAGTCACACGCTCGGGCCGTGCCTGTGCCTGTAGGCAAGCGCGGCCCTCACCAGCCCCTGACCCGCACGCAGCAGCACCCGCAGCGCGCTGCTGAGGCGCATGGCCGCTGAGCAGGCCATTACTGGCAACGTCAGCGGGGGTAGCGGCATCGGTCAGCGCTCTAGCAGGGGGCAGCGGTGCTGCTGCTGCTGCTGCCGTGTCATCGGCGCCATCGTCGCAGTCCGCTACTACCGCCACACCCACCGCGGCGGCAGCAGTCAACAGCGCTCCGCATGTCGCCATGTTGGCCAGTTTGGTGTGCACCAGCGCCTGCATGCACGCAGGAGCGCACAGGCAAGCACACACACACGCAGCATGTGTTCATGTGTCGCACCGAAAACAGGACGGCTGTCTCACATCAGCCCTGGCAACGCGACAACCACGACGTGTAGGTGGCGTAAGTCACAGCTGCAGACGTGTGAGCCCTCCCTGTCCCTGAGCAGCCTCTCGACTTGCGGTCCCGCGCGGTTGATGGCGGAGCTGGCTGTGCACCATGATGACCCCAGCAGCAGTGCGCCCCTGCAGCTGCTGCCCCCCCTCTGGCCTCAGCAGCACGTGTGGAGCCAGCACTGGGGCCATCGACGGGAATGGAGCCTGTCACTAGGCACTGCCCTCCACCTGGACTACCCATCAGCAGTAGTCCAGGGGGGGGGAACCACACCAGGTGCAAGCCCTGCTCCTGTGCCGGGCGCTGCCTGTGTCGCTTGAGCAGCAGGCCAAGATGGAGAAGGGGCCGCCGCATTCACCAACCCGTTGCGCACACTCACCTCTGCTGCCGCAGGCGGCCTGCTTGTGGTGGCTGCGCTGGCCTCCTTGATGTGTGCTCCGGCAGCATGCACCTGTGAGGTTACAAGACGGAGGGGTGGGGCATGAGCGAGGGCAAACCGAAAGCATCGTTGCAGCCAGAACGGCTCGCAAATGAGCCAATGCATGCCATCAGGCGTTGTGGAGGGTTTATGTCGCCTGATGAGCATGCAGCGTGCGTCGTACCTTGCTGGCCTGCAGGCCATTAACAGCGGCGGTGGTGGCAGCTCCACCACGCACAACGCCCGATGCTGTTGCCTGCCGCCCGGCTTGTGAGCGCTGCTCTGCATCATCGGTCCCAAACGCTGCCTCCTGCTGCTGCTGCTGGGTGATTGAAGGTATCCGCCCCGCCGTGTTGCGTGCAGCAGGGGCCATGCCTGCCTGCAAGCCCAGGCTCCTAGCAGGCTCATACGCAGCTGCGGCACGATGGGGTGCATCATAGCCGACACGCATGTGATTGATGGTGTCAGTGGCATCTCCACCAGCCAGCGCTATAGGAGGGGGCGGGGTCGATGCAGCTGCCGCTGTGTCCTCGTCATTTTGTGTTGCCCCTGGCACAGTGTGCAGGGCTCCCCGCGTTGTCGTGTTGGCTAGCAGAGTGTGCGCCATACCGCCCGTCACCTATGTACCTGCACACGGCAGCAGCAGCAGCTACTCAGCACTAACTCAGCGTGCATCAAACTACAGGTATGCAGCTAGCAGTCATCACATACAACTAGCTCGCAAGACACAGCAAACTTTACGGGGAGCGTTCCACATCAGAGCGATCCAGCCGCCGTGCATTGCCCAGACAGTCCTGCCGTGGTGCACATCATCAGGTGCGCCCACCTAGACTGCACAATGTGCACGTAGGAGCAATGCAGCAGCAGGCGCCAACACAGGTACTGACGACGACTTGCTGGTACGCGGCCAGTGGGTTGCTTGCACAGTCTGCAGGGGACCACCAGCACGCCCATACCTTGGTGTTGCTGTATGGTATGGCCGCTGCTAGCTTGCAGCCGTTAGTCCATCATGTGAAGCAGGTTCAGTCGTTTGCTGGCTGCAGCCCTTCGTTCAGAAGCGCCGGTTGTTCACCACGGTCGTTGACGGGACCACGGGTCCACTGTATGTGGGCTGCACCGGCGTGGTGACGTGTCAGAGCTAGTGCAGCAACTATACAAGCAGAACCTAGACAAGGGTTGTCACAGCAGCGTAGTTTCAGTGTGCAGCTGCTAGCGCTTACCACGCCAATAATGCAAGTAAGTCCAGGCGCAGCACTACTTCTGTTCAAGACGCTCTACCAGTCACGGCCGTTGGACAAAAGGCAATGGGTGTGCTGTAAGCCTGTAACCAACCGTTTGCTTGGTGAATCCTAGGGCCGAGCTGCTGCAGCAGCAATGATATGCTTTAGCGTGTGCAGTGCAGCGCAGCATGCGGTATGCATCCACGCACACCATGTGGCCTGGCAGGAATACAACGAACAGCGATGACACGCACCTGTGACGCACTACTGCACTAGGTGCTTGTAGACTGTGCAATGTTATGGCTGTACAATTGCATGGTGGGCGGCAAGAGCAGTGGTCAGGACCTGCGCAGCACAAGGGCATTTGCGTGGGTGGCAAGAGACACGGGTAGGGGACGCGGCAGGGGGCTGGTGAGGGGCAGCACAACAACAACAATAAGTCAGGCCTGGTTTGGGTGCCTGCGTTCAGCAGCAGCCAAAGGCCAAGGAGCATACCACCATCAAGCGACATCTGTGCTAGGGTCCAGGGTTTAGGTAACCATGAGGAGTTGTAACAAGCTGTGCACCTGCGCCTGTCGGTAGCATTGAGCGCTGCCAGCCTGTTGCTGCCTGGAGTGCTGCAAGCGGCGGCTTTGATCCAGTTGCGTGGCAGCTGCAACTTACCACCACCATACATACAACAGACGGGCATGCAGTGGTGCAGGTGCAACGACCAGCCAGCTGCAAGCGCGCTTGCAGTCGTGCCATGCTCGCTACCGCTCTGATGGTGACGCCGGTCGCTCAGCCAGCTAGACGGTGCCTGCCCGCCTGCCGGCCTGATGTTGAGGGTGTGGGTGTGTGGGTGGATCACTGAGTGGAGCGCGGCGTGTAGTGCCGCCCAGCAGCCTGCACCTTAATGCTGATGACTGATCAGGCGCACTGCAGGCATCCATGGTGAGGCACTGAGGCCTAAAGCTGGGTCCTCATTGTTCTCAGCAGGCAGTGTGCGCCACGCTCCTATGATGGCGGTACGTGGCATACATCGTAACAGTTGAGGGATGCAGCTTATTCGTGCAAGACGTGTGCACAGCAGCACTCATGAGCGTGGTTTAGTATGTTATCTTACATCAAGAGCGTGTCGTCCAAAAGGCCCATGCTCTGCCCAGATGGGGACCAGACGACAAGAATGGGCTCACCAGCCTCGGCACATGGCGTGCCGGAGGGCCACAGGAGCTCCTGAGCGAGCGTGATTACGCTAGCAGCGCACATGAAGTGGAGCATGTCAGACACAACGGATTAACAAAGTAGCATAGCCGCATTTGCCGTTGCACAGCCAGGCGTGTTGCAGACTGGTGGCCACCTAGCACTTGCTCGACCGTGGCTGCGGCATACATTGCATGCCGGACGCGTCATCGCATGCCGGTATCTTACAGTGGTACTGCACACTGAATCGATACAAATATAGCACGGCGAGGGCATCTTCACAATCACAATCAACCCTGGTGTTGGACCTGCCTGGCACACATCCACCAATGCTCGATTCCGGTACATAATGTGTGTAGTAATGAGCAAGGGAGGTCCGCCCAGCTGCCGTATGTAGTGTACATGGTGACACCATCCAACCCAATGTAGCCCCGCATGCTGGCAGCATGATCGCGGATGACTCGTATGTGTGAGGGACAATACCGTAGTACAACCCCAGGTCATTGCAATAGCAGCTCAACCTAGCGAGTTTGTTCTGCATAAAGTTTGTTAAATCAGTCAGTCTGTGCATCCTACCTGCACGCTGGTCCTGCATGGCTACTCACTGCGTGATGGCACTGTATACTTGCATGTGTGCAAGTCACCTCCCTCACTCGGCAAAGGCCTGTTGTCAAGGTACTGTCGTTCAAACGAAACAGCACATGCCCAAACGGAAGAGACGAAACAGTATGTACATGCCAGCACTCAACAGGAAGCGCACCAGCTAGCACTACATTACGCCACGTCCAAGCCCGCATCCTAGACTTAAACCCAGCGGTCCCTCGTTACGCAACGGCCATCCCAGCCATGATAGATAAATTGTGCAACAGTCTGTGCCTGAGGGTCCCTCCGCACCCCTCACCCTGAGTGCAGCAGCGCTATGCGGCGCTTCAGGCTGACCGCGAACTGCTTAAGGCTGGACAGCACCACCCCCTCATTGCGATGCGCCTGTGGTGGCGCGCCTGATCCTGCCTGCTGCTGCTGGTCCTGCTGCGCTGCCGCTGGCGCTATGCCTGGCGTTGGGTGCATAGGTGCCTGCAGGTGCTGCCGCAGCGTGTTGCACAACCACTGCTGGCGCTGCAGGCAGTCCAGCAGCTCACTGACCTGTGGTGCTGGCCGCACTTCCTCTGCCTGCTGCTGCTGCTGCTGCCGCTGCTGCCGTCGTAGATCTCGCCGTGCAGACTTGTAGTTTCGGTACAGCTTTTCTGACAGCCCAGCGGCCTTGCTGGCAAGTGAATCCAGGCTTGACGCATGCGGCTGCACCGCAGTAATGCCGCCGGCTGCACTGCTAGCCGGATCCACAGGTGCAGCAGTTGTAGCATTCGCTTGTGCTGCTGCTGCTGCTGCTGCCGCCAGCATATCCTGCAGTGCTACCTCAGATGCACGTGACGCCTGCTGCAGCTGCAGTAAGAGTTCAGCCGGCCGTGCGCTTGCCGCTGGCGCCGCCGCTGCTGCTGCCGCTGCTGGTGGCAGACCTTGTGCTGCTGCTGCAGTGGCACTTGGCGCTTGCGCACCTGGTGGCTGCAGGGCTGGCGGCGGTGCAGGGCTGAGTGGTAGTGGGGCATCAGCATCGGCATCAGCATCCACATCAGCAGCACCTGCCGGCACCTGCAAGGCCTGCAGCGGGCCACCCAAGGCAGCCAGAAGCACTCCTGGTGCACACCTGGTAGGCGGGTGATGCTGCTGCTGGCGTTGGTGCTGATCCCGCACCTGATCCTGATGCTTCAGCTGTCCTCCCACCAAGGTGAGCGTGTCGCGGCTGGCCGGCCGCTGGACCTCTGTATTGCTGCCGCCAACCTCACCAGCAGCTGGTGCAGGCAGTTCCGCAGCTGCCGCTGCTGGCACTGGTGGCGCAGCAAGAGCTCCCATTGAATGCTGCGTACGGCCCGCCTGTGCACCGCCACCTACGCCACCGCCACCGCTGCCACCAGGACAGCCAGCAGTGTTGGTAGCAGTTCTGGGGTCGGCTCCTATGCCAAACAACTCTGAGACTTTGCGCATCTTTCGCGGCCGGCCGTCTGTGCCCTCCACACCCTCCACACGCTTGCGGCGCTGCTGCTGCTGTTGCTGCGCATCATGGTGGAGGGGAGCATGAGCAGCTGCCTGTGCACCACTCGTGCACCCCTGACCTGGCTCGGCAGGTGCGGTGGCTGCATCAAGAGCCTGAGCAGGCTCCGGGGGTGTAGGGGCTGCGTCATGAGTTGGAGCGGGCTGTGCTGATGCCAGTGCGTCACCAGCTGCACCATTTCCTCCGCCTTTGACCGCTGACCTAGGCACAGCGCCCAAGCCACCGTTGCGGCTGCTGGCGCGTGCATCCAAGGGACAGGAAGCGATCTGCGCGTGGAGGCATGGAGGCGGCGTGGTGGGCGGTGCGATGATGGAGACCCTCAGCCGCTTTGCAGGCCTTGCAACGACTGGTGCAGGGTGCGGCTGCGGGCGCTGAGCCTGCTGCTGCATGCTGGCCTCATCCCCGTCACCATCATCACGACCACTGTATGCATCGCTACCACCATCACTGTCACTGTCACCATCCTCACTGCCATTCTGCTGCCAAACGCCCTCCTCTTCCTGCATGTCCCAGTCAGGATCTGATCCATCGCTGCAGCCACCACTGCTGCCACACGTGCTGCTGCTCGTGCTGCTGTTAACCCGCCTGCTGATCACGTGAGCGCCAGCGCGTGCAACACGCCCACCTGCACTCCTCATCCCAGCGGCAGCAGCAGGACCGTCACCGGGCGCTGTACTGGACCCAACTCGCCGCCCACCGGAAGGGCCAACGTCAACCAAGCTTGCCGGTTGGTGGCGTGGGTCCCACAGTGCAGCCGGGCGGGATGCTGCAGCGCGTGGTGGGAGGCGCTTTGCAGGAGGTGCAGCAGCTGCCGGTGCGCGCTGCAGTCGGCGTTGGGCGTGCACCGCAACTGCAGCAGCGGTGTCAGCAGCAGCTTCTGCGATGCGGACTGCTTGCCTTACACGTCTATCAGCAGCAGGCAGCGCGGCAGGCGGTGCAGGCGGCGGTGCGGCGGCGGTTGCTGCCGCACTTTGCTGCTCAGGTGGCAGTCTGGGTCCTGGCGCTGTGGTCGCGATCAATACTAATGCCTGCACTGTTGGCTGCGACCCAACAGATGGCCCCTGCAAGGGCCCTGCTGCTGCTGCTGCTCCTGAAATTGCATGTTCAATCTCTGCATGCACCTGACCGCCTCCCTCCATGCCTGCAAGCAGCTGCTGCTGCTGCTGCTGTTCCTCCACTTGCACCTGCTGCCACCTCCACCCACGCAGGTACATTCCTGAGACCTGCTGGTAGGCGCCTGGCGGCAAGCCTCGCAGATATGTGCCTCCACCCGACACGCCATGGTTGACCACATTGCAGGCGTACAGCAGCTGCGGCAGGCGCAACAGCTGCCCATCGAGCTCCAGCGCCACCTTGACGTTCAGTACACTGAAATAAGCTCGAGCCCGCCAGTCAGGGAACAACATGCGGCGGAATTCCGAGTTTACCGGCACGTGTGACTGTGGCGCGCGCTGCACACTGTTGCGACCACCGCCGCCACCGGGGCGGCTCAGCCCAGCGCCCGCATCCGCCGCAATGCCGTCAGCGCCAGCGGGTGGTGCCGCACGATGCAGCGCCGGCAGAAGCGGTGCGGCAGGCGTGCAGGTTGTGGTTGGTGAAGCGGGTGCCGGTGTCCCCATTGTTGCTGCTGCTGCTGCTGCAGCAGTGAGTGTGGTTGGTCCGCTGGGTGGCGGCAGCCTGGGCCCCGGGGCAGTGGTTGCCACCAGCACCAGCGCCTGCACTGCTGGCTGTGCACCACCAGATGGCCCCTGCGAGGGCCCCCCTGCTGCTGCGGCGGCGGCGGATGGTGCCCCCGGCTGCATCCACTGCCACCTCCACCCACGCATACATGCGTTGCGGAGCTTGGCTTTTGCCAACTTGGGCAAGCCTGTCACCTGGGTCTTGTGCAGCGTACTGCAGTACACCACGCGGCAGTCATAGAGCAGCTGCGGTTGGTCCAGCAGGCTGCCATCCAGCTGAAGGGCTAGCTTGACGTCCCGTGTGCTGGGCTCCACCCAGTCAGGGAACAGAGCCCGGCGAGTGTCGGCAGTCATGAAGAGCCTGTCCCTGCTAGACAGGACTGGGGATATCTGAGGTGGTCCTGGTAGCGGCAGCGCTGGTGCTGGTGCTGTGGACACCACCAACACCAGGTGAGGGCAGGTGCTGCCCGCCAGCTGCTGCTGCTGCTGTGCAGGCATCATCAGCCGCCAGCCCCTCAGGTATTTCCCGTTTAAGGTACTGCTCAAGGGAAGCCCGGTGACCCATGCCGTATGGTAGCTGACATGGATACGGCATTCGTACTCGTGCCGTGGCTGGTCCAGCAGGACTCCATCCAGCGCTATGGACACCAGTATTTGATCTGGGCAGTGGCCGCCAAAGAAGGCGTCGCGGTAGGTGACGGGCAGGTACGGGGTGCGTGATATTTGCCTGGCCACCTGTAGGGTGCATGTGGGGAAGGTGCACGCATTGGAGAGCATAGGGCATCAGGGATGGATCAACCATCGCCCGCTGCCATCAGCGGGCTTTGCGCACACACGCTATTGTCACAAACATGCGTGCATATGCGTGTCATGCATGTGTGCTGATGTGGGGGTAGGTGCGTGCGCCTACGACTGTGCAACAACACTCGCTTGTGCATTGGTCTGGCCTGACCTGACACAGCGCAAGCACCTGAAATCCCGATGCCAGACGACCCTATGCAGCGCTGAACATCATCACATTCAGGTGCTGCGGAGGGTACCAGTTGTGCAGTGGACCTTACCGGCTGGCCCGCTGCTGCTTCACCACCACCGCCATACGCACCACCATCACCACCGCCACTGGCTGCTGCCGCTGCTGCCGCTGCTGCTGCTGCTGGCGTTGTCACCTCAATGACAGCGCCATCCCCACCACCATCACCAGGCGCAGCTTCAGGTGCTGCCAGCCTCATCACACCAGCAGAAGCATCGCCAGCCACGACACCAGCAGCAGCAGCAGCAGCACCATCACCAGCAGCAGTTGTGTCCCCCCCAGTCCTGCGCTCGGGCCGTGCCTGTGTCTGTGGGCAAACGCGTGCCTTCGCAGCGCCTGACCCGCATGCAACCGCAGCGCACTGCCGGGACGCGTGGCGGCTGGTGAGCACGCCATAACCGGCAACATCAGCAGAGGCGGGGCTGGCGGTCCCATCGGCGGCGGCAGCAGTGGCCAGCACTTCAGAAAGGGATAGCGCTGCTGTCGCTGCGGTGTCATTAGCTGCGTCATCGTCGTCATCCGCCATGCCAGCAGCAGCGGCAGCACCCAACAGCAGCGTGTGTGACACCGTGTTGGCCAGCATGGTGTGCACCACCGCCTGCACGCATGCCAGTATAGTTTGCTATGAAGTGATTGCAATACGCTGTTACACAGGAAAGCATGCTGGATGCAGGTAAAGCATGCAAGGGACCTGTCAGGTCGTCCGGCAAGGGCCAGCTCGCAAGCGGCAGCACACTGGCAGGCTCTGGCAGCGCACTCGCACGCAGGAAGACCCATGCAGGAGGCACGTAGCGTGTTCACCCTGCATATATATCCGTCCCTAATAGTCCCCTCACCTGGCTGTCCGACGAGGCTGACGGAGCTGCCTGCTGGGCATCCTCGGCACACGCCCCCGAATCTGCCTGCACCACAGCCTGCACCACAGCACGGGCACCACCAGCCTCACCACTGCGTGGAATGTAACCACCAGGCAGCAGGCCTGCCTCGATACGCTCACTTGCGGTTGCCGCCCCTGCTGTCTCTTGCTTGGTGTGCGCTGTGGCAGGCCCCTGCAAGTTTACAACACGCAGAGACGGAACATGTACAGAGGTGAACTGACATCCTCAACCGCCGAACGAAACCGTTTACCCACGCCTCGACACGGCACAGCACATGCTGACGAAACCAAAGCAAATTGCGTTGACATTGCGAGCATGCAAATTTTGCATACTCGCATACCGTGCTCGTAAACTTGTGTGCCGTATTTGAAATGTTCGCCACTGACACCGGCGGACTGCAATCACGGCCAGAAAGCTACACGTGCAAATGCAGCGACAGATATGTACCGCACGAAGAGGAGAAAGGGCAAGCACAGCGTCTCACCTTGACTGCCGGAATTCCTGGGGTTGCGGTTGAAACCGGCTTGTCCCAACAGTCCGCAGCTTTGAACAATGCTGAGTTGAGCAGCAGAGTTCTGCTGATGCGTTGAGCCTCCAGCGCAAGCTTGGCCTGAGCAGTGCCAGCAACAAGGGTTGAGCAGGGGAAGTTTTGCCGTGCGCCGTGACTTGACACCAGCCAATTAGAGACTGCCAGTGTGCAAGTGCAGCGCAGCGTACCTCTGTGCTACTGATGACAGTTTGATCATGCTGCAGTATTGCAGACATTTCGCTTGGTCAGCTCTGGGTCCAGCTCTGGGCCGACAAGCGGAGGACAGTCTCACTTGCAACTGACCGGTCCAAGAGGATTCAAACCGCGCGATGCAACAGGCTAAACCTAGGCCTACAGCGTGTGGCTACGCATAGATGGTTTTAAAAGAGCAATAGCAAGGAATGTTTCAGCTGCTGATCTGTAAACCAGGCACGTTAAGTGTCCGCTTCGAGGCGCAGCTGCCCACTGCTGCAGCATGCTCGCCCGGTGGAAGCGAGAGCGAGATATAAGCGGGAAGAGAGAGGTAGACTGCGGCAGTTAAGCTCAGCCTGATGATATGCATTGCCATTGGTGCTAGTGGTTCCCGGAAGAGGAACTATCTGAAGGCTCTCGAATCCAGATGCGATTTTAGGTTCGGTCCCAATCCTGAAATACTGAAATGACTCTGAGAGTTAGAAGCTGCATGCGGAGGTGTCGGACTGGCATGGAAATGGCGCTCGGCTGTGCGCCGGCAATCGATGCACAGCCAAGTGCCCTAGTCTGCTAGCTAAGCCCACCGTGCGTGGCGAGTGAGCACTAGCGAGCACTGTAAGAGCGGACGAGCCAGGGCCAACGCATGCAAAGGGGCAGAGTCCCTGTGTGAACTGTGCTGTGAAGCATACTTGGTGTGGCAACCCGCAAACGAAAGGGAGGGTTACCTCGGGGTATCTGCCGATGTGCTTGGCTAGCTTGGCGCGCATGCAGTGTCATTTAGTCAGTAGTGTGTGCGACCGCCAGCCATGCGCAATGCTGCACGCATGTGCCGCTCTACCTTGCAGAGGCAACGAAACACATGCATGTGCATGCTGCTTGCCTAGCTCGCGCGCACGCATTGCGCACACATACATGCCGGCAGGCACCCCACACCAGCTCGTGTGGCGCCCAACACACACTACCCTGCAGTTCGTGCCCCCCTGTTGTTTGCGATGTGCAAGAAACTGTTGAATGTGGGCACCGTGCTCAACTGGGGATCTTCTCCACCCCCAGGCTTAGCAACATATATACGACTGATGGAGAAGCACGCATGCAGAGAATGCGTCCTTGTCCTTGTCCTGGCCAGGCTTTCTGAGGGTGCTGGGGTTCAGGCTTGCCTGTCCTGCTCGTGCCTGCTTTGGCAGCAGAGCCTTCGCTGTGTAACCTTTCCCGTCCGAAACTGTAAACAAACAAGGTAAGGGAATTCACCCACCGCTGAACGCAGGTCCGGGTTGTGCAAGTCTGGCTGCGGTGGCAGTATGCACAGGTCATAGGTATGTAAACGCAAGCAAGGCAATAGCTGCACTCTCCGTCCCCGCTCTCCGTGCCCCCCTGCGCGTGTGCTTGTTTGACAATTGAGGGTTCTGCTGTGCTCTTAGCAACCACGGTGTCCCGCTAAGGGCTTTTGCGCTTTTCAGCGTCCCTTCAGAGTTCACGTACTTTGGGCATTATAGCTACAGCCGGCTGCGGCGCAGCCTTATCCGCGCCGCCGCGCGGCTGGAACCAGCTCTTCAACCTTCACGGACCGGACTTCGCGCTGTGCCAAGGAGCGCCGTGCCACCGCAAGCAGCCTTAACATAAAGCAAGCGTAGGATTTAACGCCACGCATGCTTCCTGATGCTGAGCTTGTATGAAAAGCCGCGTTTGTTGCGCGACGGCTTACACTTTTGAAGTCAGACACAGCATCGAGGGCGGCATCGTCTGTCACGATAATTCAGCCTATGCTCCATATTGAGTACCTCACAAATGAGTGTCGCGAGTTTCCGTGAGCTCTGCAAGTGAGAAACCTTTGGCCCAGGTCAAATAGAGACAAGCCCCGACCCAGACGTTCGGGGCCTTAGCTGGCCAAAAGCAAGGCGTTCCAGCTGCAGGTGCTGATCAGCTCCTACTGTAACAGGTAACAAATTGAATACATGCAGGACTGCAGCGACGGCATTTGCACGTTACCGCCTTCCCTGTCATGTGCGTTGATCTCATAATGCGGCCTCTTCCTGGACATGAGGTTGTGTGCCCTGCGCAGGCACGTAGTATGCCATATCTCTTTTGTACTTACGCCACCCTAGGTCCCTGTCTCTGACGAGCAGGCAGAAGCTTTAAGCTCCGCGCTTTCTAACAGTGTACACCATAAGTACACGACATCCACTGTGTTCACTCTTGAGCTGCTATAATGGACTCTTTCTTCTCTGGCTCTTTCTTTAAGCAGGGTCTCGATGCGCTGCAGCACGGCGTGGAGCAGGCCATTACGTCCAGTGTGATTCCCCGCCTGCAGCCTCACGTTACAGAGGTAGCCACTGAGAAGGTTGCTGCCTTTCGCACCAGGGCTATGCAAGAGCTCCCTGCTGGTATCTCTGGCGTGCTGCAGCAGTTGTCCTCCTCACTTCCTCCTGAGCTGGCGGTGATCTACGAGCGACTCGTCCACCCCCGCCTCGGGGGTGTGGTGCAGAAGCTAGCGATCATGCTGCAACCTGGGATTGAGAGCGCGACCCGAGACTTGCCAACCACAATGAGCAACACAGCTATGAACCAGCTGAAGGCTCTGGTCGAAGGACGGGAAAGTGAGCTGAAGGGTTTGTTGCAGTCAGCCACGAAGATGTTGCAGGACCTGCCCCAGTGGGAGACCCAGTTCCAAGAGTAAGCCAAATGTCGTTGCTCTTGTCTGTTTTGTCTTGTTTTCAGTGTACTATGTTGTTAACATGCACCACACGTGTGATTGTGTTGCAGGCACCTCCACCCGATTATGGTGCAGGCCAAGCAGGAGCTGTGGAACCTTGTGCCTCCCACTCTGCAGAGCTCAATCTTGCAGGCAGCTGGCATAGATTCTCCTGCACCACAGACCGCTGCTGCCACAGGCAGCAAGGACCGCGGATTCATATCGGATTTTGTCGAGCAACTGGAAGGTGCTCCTGCAGCGGAGACCGCTGCCACAGACAGCACAGACCGCGGCTTCCTATCGGACTTTGTCCACGGCCAGCTGGAAGGGATAAGCCAGCGTGGCGTTCAGGCGCTTATGCCAGAGGTGCTTGAGCGCATACAGGCCCCTACCCAGAAGATAATCTCAGACTTGGTTGACTTTCTGGAAAAAGATGTCATCCTTGGAGCCAGGCAGCGCCTACATGAAGTCCTGAGCTCTTTTCCTGGTCTCTAATGGGTGACCCAGCGACCAGCGTGCTTGGCGAGGCGACGCTGCAGTCACGGGCGGTGTTGTTCTCAGTTTTGCAGTGAAAGTGTGTTTGGCCTGCGTCATGCTTTTGTGTGCGCAGTTTGTGTGTCTGGGGGGGCACGGCAACTTATCTGCAGCAACTGGCACACACGCCAGACTGTGCATATATAGCGCGCGCGTTGGTAAGGGAATGCTGCAGGTGGCCACCTAGTTCGGTCGTTAATATCTACGCACTTTCAATATTCGAGTTGGAGGCGTTGGAGGTTTTTGTTGGTTTATGAGCCGTTTGTCACCTTGTTGAGGAAAAGTGTGTCTGCCCAAGCCCCAAACCAAATCCTAAACCCAAACCCTGTACCCAAGGACTAAACAGCTTGCTCCTTGCTGGCCGGGGGCTGAAGAGCTTTGCCTACGCCACCTACACATTATTTATGTCAACCACGCTGCCTTCACGACACGTGCTCAGTGCCTGTGCCCGTCGGCAGATGTTTTGCGTACCATGGCGGACAATTGCTGTTTAAAACCCCCGTTGTGAGGTTGTCCATGGAACAGCATTGCCACCTATCGAATGCTACCGTTGCAATCCAATCCAATTCAATCCAACCCAGTCCAATGCAAACCAATGCAAGTGGCGCATGCTGTGTCTGCTTAGCTTCGTTTACATGGCCGTTGCTGATGGTGCGTGGTGGCCCTCACATACTCGCCTCTGGTCTCACGGAAGGGTGCTCTCATGCGGCCCCCTCTATTGCTTATGCAGTGTGCGCCGTGTGCCCTGTGTAGCTCTTTACTTCACTTTACATGGCTGGCCTGGGGCATGAAGTTTGCCTCCGTGTCCTTGCATGCCACGCACCCTGCTGGTTTCGCTGCTTGTGCTTTGTGTGCTCCTTGCCTCGCGGTGCATGTCCAATCGTTGATGTCGTCGTGTCTCCCCACCCCCACCCCCTTTCCGCACTTGAATTATCGTCGGTTCCTTCCACATGGAATGAAGGCGGTCGTTGGCGCTCTCGCCTGTGTTTCCCGCTTACCACTCTGGCAAGGGAAACACACAGCGCCAGGACTCCGCCAGAACACCGCGAGGTGCGGGCCTTGGCGCTGCTCTGGCGATAGATGCCCTTGCGCTGCTCCAGCGGTGTTTTGGCGATGCCCTCCGCCTTTCATGTAGAGCACCGCTGCGACACCGCTGCAGCACCGGTGTCAGCGCTGCCCCAGCGGCATTTCCCCCAGTGCCCCAGCGATGTGATGCCATGTGAGCGCATGCACTGCTTAGTCACCTCCAATGCACCGCTGTGACACCTCCAGGGCAACCGCTGTGGCACCTTCTGAGAACCTTTGGGACACCTCCAGACCACCTCTGGGGCCCCGCTCGCATGGGCTCGAGCATTCAACCGATCTGGAGGTGTTGTGCTGGGAGCGGTGCTCCAGCGATGCATAGTGCGGGTTCCACCAATGTAGTGCGGGTTCCGAACGATGTAAGTACCCAGTCTTGCGTCACGTGCTCAATTATTGCTTGTTTTGCTTGGCGGACAAAAGCAACTTCAGGAGGTGAAAATGCAGCAGAGCACACACAAAAGGGAAGTAGCAACGCTGTGAGTACTGCGCATATCGCTTGATGTGCTGTCCTTGAGCACACGCTTTGCACACACAGCGTGTAACCATTGTAGCAACCCGGCGACCGCGAAATTCTCATTAAACACTGCACACTCTGCAGCTACATTAACACTTGATACAAGAACACCTTCTCCTTGTTTGCGCGCACAGCCATTGCGAGCCGAAAGCGTTCAGGGCTGTGTCCGCATGCAGCGGCGGCAGCCTCACAGGCAGCAAGGCAGCGCAGTGGGCAGCGCTGGCATCGGCCAACACCATGCAGCAACAAACGCTCTGCAAGCTCACGACATGCAGCAGTGACAGCCCCGCCCCAACTGACCTGTATAGGCGAGTCAGGTCCTCAATCACACGACCGCCACTGCACACGTTTCAGCATCAACTCCATTCCCATGCAGATGCTTACTGCTTCCACCGACTGCTGCAACAGCATCTCAGTGGCGCCCTCCAGACCTCACCCTCGCGCACGCCCACCCCACTGCCACCCCACGGCCCCACAGGTCCTGGGCAAGGCAGATGCTCGTAGCAAACGACTGTTGCCCTTCACAATTGCATCCGCCGCCGCAAGCCGGAGCATAGTTGGGTGTGCTACCCCACTGAGAAGAGAAAGGGATATCAGTCATATCACATTACCCAGACCAGTATAGCCAAAGGCTCAGACCCGGAACAGAGCATTAAGAGAGATAAGAAGCCGAGAGAGTGAGGTAAGTGGATTGACCATGTCGTGCACTGCAGTCGGCCAAGGCCGAGACATCCGCAGAGTTCGCAGCGTTTGGCATGGAGGTGGCAACGCTGGGATCTCAGCCAGCAGCATGGAAAAGCATGGGAAACCGCGTGCACAGTGAATGCACTCAACACAACATGTTGCTCGTCCTCAACGCATTGCCCAGAGCAACGCGGGCATGTGCGTGCTGACCTGGCGGCCTCATCTGCTTGCAGTACCATACGACCTGCATGCATTTGCAAGCATGTCAAGGCCCCAAAACGGAACAAGAACTGGCAGGTTAGACAGGCAGAGCCCCTGCTTGGTGGATTCGCATGGCGTGCTTTGTCCCAGCTGCGGGGCCGGGCGAGCTCTGCATGGCCCAGACTTGTGGCTGTCCCAGAATTGGCCCAGCAAGCGAACCTCTGGGCGATCCAAATGGCCGGCGGACAGCAGACCACCAGCCCATGCATCCCACACACCGCACGCACGCTGCACGCCGAGCGATGCACCAAGCCGGGCCGCAATGAGAGACGTCTGAGTGCGCAGCAGTGCAGGCAGGGCGCCGCTACCCTCCTGCCTGCCTGCGGAGGAAAAATGATGACGCATATAATGCGCGCATGGCATTAACCGCATGCATGTGTTACCAGGCTGCTGCACTGTCAGCTGGCGGGGAAGCAAGCCGGACAGAGCATTGAAGCTTTGTTAAGAATGGACCAGCAGGAATTCCTGTCTGCCCCCATTGACACCTGCCCAAATGTCCCCCGGAGCCATGCGTTATGTCATGCTGCCTCTCTTGTTGGTGGCGCAGTGTCTCCGCCACTGACCGCTACACCTTCCCTCGCGTTGTCGCCCCAGCTACTCACTCCCGCTGTCAGGTCGTGAGCTTGGGTGCATCGTTCAGCCGGGACTCCGCTGCCGCATGCATTGTGCACGTACCATATACACTGTTGCAGTGCTGCGCGTCACCCGCCCAGGAGCTGCCTGCATCACTCATGCATCCTGCACACCACACTGTTGCATGCTGATCACTCGCGCATCTCAGGTGCTGCCTGCATGGCATGAACTGCCTAAGATCCTAGCTGCCTGCATGGCTCATGTACGGACGGAGCCCAAGCTGGAATTGCGGCGAGATGATACATACGGGATTGTGCTCAGAACAAATGCAGCTGGGCGGACGACGTTGGAAAGTCATGTCTGGCATGCGGCCGCAGCACGCAGGATTTACAGTTGCGAGTATGACGTGCCATTCAGCACTGCTTGTGAAACGCATTGTGACAACAGGGTAACAGCTGCTGGGTATGGAGACATATCCGATCCTGCACAAGACATTGTCACTGTAACATGAATCCTGTAAGTACGTGTTACGGCAATAACGGCAACACAGATCCAAGCACGCATGCACACCGGTATCGTCCTGCCTGCGGGTGTCCATGTCCACACAACACAACTGCATGTTGGATGGCATCGTTGTGATTATTGGTGCATCTCAGGGTTGACGGATGTTCCGCAGATGCACTGCATTCGGCTGCGCTACGTATGTTCCACACATGGCCTCCCTTGGCACATGCCCGTCACGCAACAGTCTTCGAGACCAAAAGCAAGGTCACATGCCAGCAGCAGACAGCAGGGAGCGAGCACATCATATCCGCACTGCCGCCGCCGCTGACATCTGTGCGTGTAGTGCGTGCCGGGCCCATACGTACCTTGAAGGCCGCACATACCCCCGCCCGCCCGGCCATCCCTACCTGCCTAGCTGCCGGTAGTTATGCCCTTGACACGCAGCAATCGCCTGTACATGTGCTCGGCTGCCGGCGCCCGAGAGACCCTCAGCGCTCATCACCCATCGCCCAATACACCCATCACCCTCTGCGCAGCAGCGCTACGCGCCGCTTCAGGCTGAACATGTACTCCTCAAGGTTGCACACCACCAGCACCGCCTCCACGCCTCCCCCGCTGGCGGCGGCTGCCTGCAGGTGCTGCCGCAGCGTGCTGCACAACCACTGATGGCGCTGCAGGCAGTCCAGCAACACGCCGGCCTGTAGTGCTGCACTGCCTGGCCCTGCTTGCTGCTGCTGCTGCGCGGCATGCCATAGCAGCGCCCATTGCGCTGACTTGACACGTCGGTGCAACTTGACTGACAGCTTGGCAGCCTGGCGGGCAAGCGAATTCAGGCTTGACGCATGCTGCTGCACCACAGTAGTACCGGCGGCTGAACCGCTGGCCGGATCAACTGGTGCAGCAATGGCAGCATCCGCTTGCCCTGTTGCCGCTGCTGTTGCCGCCACCAGCATGTCCTGCAGTGCTGCCTCAGATGCGTCTGACGCCTGCTGCAGCCGCCGCAGGAGGTCAGCTGTATTAGGCTGATCGGAGCCAGCCACAGGTGCGCTTGCCGCTGCTGCTGCCGCTCCTGGTGCTGCTGCCCCCTCAGGTTGCATTGCAGCTGCAGAGGCAGGTGGCGCTCGTGCGGCCCGCGGCAACGGAGCTGGTGGCGGTGCGGGGCTGAGTGGTGGCGGGGCATCACCAGCGGCAGCCGGTGCGCCAGCTGGCCTAGCAGCAGCAGCAGTTGCAGTTGCAGGTGTGGACGCCACAGGTGTGGCCGCAACTGCTGCCGCTGTTGCCTCTGCCGCTGCTTGCATATCTTGCACTGCAGCTGCAGACGCAGGTGGCGCTTGTGCGGGCAGCGATGGCGGCACTGGCGGCAGCGTGAAGCTGACTGGTGGTGGGGCAGCGTCGACAGTGGGCGATCTTCCTTCACCTGATGGCCCGTCAACAGCAGCCGCAGCAGCAGCATGTGCAAGCACCAGCAATCCGTGTGATGGGCCACCCGAGTGGGCCACCTGCACTGATGGGACACTGGCATTCACCTGCTGCTGCTGCTGCTGCTGCCGTTGCTGCTGCCGCTGCTGGTGCTGGTGCAGGTGCCGCTGGTGCCGCCGCTGCTGCTGCTGCTCGTGTGGGCGCTGCACCTGACGCTGATTCTCTGAACTTGACGCATTGCCCGCCTGCATGCCGCCACCCCCACCGCCACTGCCACCAGCACACCCACCAGCGGTGGCGGCGGCGGTGATGATGTTGGGCTTGGCGGCGGTGTTGGGCAAGGCATGGCGGGCACTCACGCCCAGCAACTCCAACACCTTGCGCATCTTTGGCGGGCGGCCGCTTTCATGCTCCAAGCGCTGCTGGCCAGGCTGGGGATGACAGGGCGGCTGTGGAGGGGAGGGGCATCAGCAGCTGCCTGCGCACTGCTTGCACGTCCGTGCACGCCCTTCTCAATCTCAAGAGGTACCAGAGCAGCGCTTGGAACATGAGCAGCCGCTTGCGCACCGCTCGCACATACCTGCATGATGCCCGGCCCTGGCTCATGAGGGGTGGTGGCGTCGCCATGAGGTTGAGCAGGCGTAAGCAACGGCTGCTGCTGCTGCTGAGGCTGAAGTGGCTGAGCCTGCTGGGACAGCGACTGTGCAGTGGGTGGCGCTGCGATGAGCACCTTCTGCCGCTTAGCAGGCCACGCAGCCACCGGCGCAGCGTACAGCAGCGGCGGCGCGGCGGTGGCCGGCAGGCAGGACGCCCCTGCCTCTGGCTGCTGCCCGTTCGCATGCGGCTGAGATGCTGCAGGAGCGGCCGCTGCGGCAGCGGAAGCCGCAGCTGCACCTCTTCTGGGAAGCTTCACCTTCTTGCCGGCCTGGTGCGTAGCAGGAGGGACATCTCCATTGGCGCCCGTGCGTGTACCGCCGTCCGCCCCAAGCAGGCTCGCTGCAATGACCCCAGTTGGCGCATGCGCACATCCTGCTGGTGGTGCAGCTTGAACCACCTCCGGCCCGGCAGACGCCGTCTCGCCCGCGGGCGGTTCACCCGCTCCCGCTTCCGCCTGGCCCCGCCGCAACGCACGCTGCACCGCCTGCCGGCTTGCCGAAACCTTCCGTAGCGAGCCGCCGCCCCTGCTGTTGCCGAGGAGTGTTGTGCCCGCAGGCTGCTGCTGCTGCTGCTGCTGTAATTGCATGCGTGATGCAGCTTCAGCAGCAGCACTGGCGGTGCGGGTGGCAACCCACTGGCGGGCAGGGAGCGCTTGCTGAGCGGCCGGCTGCTGCACAACCGCATCAGCGCCTGCCGCTGCTGCTTCCGGCGCCGTGGTTGTTGCTGTAGCCAAACCTGCGCCGGGAATGCCTGCTCTCCGCACACCCGACTGCGGCCGCTGCTGCTGCTCTTGCTGCAGCTGCTGCTGCTGCTGCTGCTGCTGCTGCTGTTCGCCTAACGAGGGCGAGGCCGCCGCAGCTCCAGCACCAGCAGCGCCCTCTGCGGTTGCGGCGTCAAGGGCCGGGGCCGAGCGCTTCAGCTGCCGCCCGCCGCGCTTGGCGTATGGCCCGTGTGGCGGCATAGGTACTGCGTAGCAGAGCTCGGCGCCTTCCGGGGTGTCGGGCAGGCGCTCCAGCCTGCACCAGCATGCCGGCGGACACACATACACAGAGACACCTCGCCACCCTCAGGTGCAGTTCCCACTATCACGCATAAGCACACATACAAGCACACTGCACGGCCCCACGGAAAGCATACTGCATGGCCCAACGGGAAGTAAATTCACTTGAGCACACACACACACACACACACACACACACACACACACACACACACACACACACATACACACACACATATGGCCCCACGGGAAGTAAATTCCACTGAACACACAGAGGTCACGCTGAGGTACGTGGCCCCATGCTCGCCTCTCCTGACACACACCGGTCGTTGCTTGGAACAGCGGGCGCATTGGCGTGTACGTTAGGGCGTTTGGCGACCCCAATGTCACGGTGACAGCCTCGCCAGCGAATGGTACCTACCAATACCGCAGCCGCCTTGAGACAGGTTCATAGTGGGTGCCGGGTGCAATATCTACCCCTACAGCCAATACCTCATTGGATGTGGATGGTGAAATTGGAACACCCCCAAAACGCTAGTGCTGCAGCGTCACCTCCCGCCCAAGACTCGGGTGGGCTTCATATCCAAATACGATATTGAGATCCGGTCGAATCCCAAACGTAGGTGCAGCCTTGCAAAGCGGCCCAGGTCTATTATCAGGTCAGGACCCAATCTTGCTACCCAGGTCCCGCTGCCGGCATGGAATGGGCGTCATGGTACAGCGGAATCCCTGCCTGTAGATAACAACGCTGCGTTACCGGCGTGTGCCTCACCGGTAATAGAAAGAGCGAGTGACGGCGTACTTGGACCTGTCAGGGGGACACGCCAAAGCAAACAGGCAGGTTTGAGAATCAGTAGCAGGACTGGCAGGACTGTGCACTGACGCCCAAAGAACGCACATAAACCTGCTAGCGACCTGCTGAGCCGCGTGGGGCGCACCTGAAGACCGCGTAGCCGCACACCACCACGTTGGCGACTGCCCGCAGCACCCAGTCCAGCATCTTGTAATCCCTGAGCCGGTGCGGCGAAGCGTCACGCATTGACACAATGATGATCAGGTCTTAATCATGCGTAGTACTTGACCAGGGACAGACCCCGTAGCAGGTGAGGAATGGAAGCGCCAAGCAGTACCGTATCACACAACAGCTACGCTGACAAGGCAGATGGTGTGCGTGATGGATCATGGGTCTGCAAGCATGCGTGTCAGGAAGAGCGCCCGTGGGACCGTGCAGCATGCGTGTATGGGCGCGGTGGGGAGCCAATCACACGTACGGTAAACAAACACTGCTGCACCGTTTGACGAGAGGTGATAGGCTGCTGATACCACAGTGAAGCTGGACGAGGCATCACTGCCTGTGGGCTTGGAGCCGAGCCATGGCTGTGCCCCGCTGTCGCACCTGTAATGCCCCACCATATGGTCGCGCAGCTGCAGGCGGGCCACCCAGGTGTTGATGCTGTGCGCCTGTGGGACAGCAGTGCAACGTCAGGGCAGGCAACAGAGCGGCATGACCACGTGAAACACATGCCAGGGACACACAATCGCACTGTATGTCACAAACTGTTCACAAACGCAAACCCACGTGGCATGCCAGAAGCCCCTGGCAACGGCAGCCGATGGGTGCATTGCTGGCTGGCTGATGGGTGTGCTTGCAACAGTTCCGCGCACGGTGCTCCTGTTCGATTGCACCCACAACATGCCCTGCACCCTATGACAGCAACCACCAAATTGGACCTTTCCACAAGATGGGATGCATTCAGTAGACCTCTCTCCTGCTGTGACCAATTCACAGCGTTGCTCTTGTCGCTTGCTGTTGTTGCCATAAGCTTACAGGCCCAACCACCACGGCTATCCACATTCTTCCTCCTGTTCCGTTGTCTAAATCTGTTGCTACACCACCTGCTGCCCACCGAGCCCACCTTGAGCGCCTGCAGCATGGCGTCCATCGCGCGCTGTGCATCACGCAGGTGCATATCGGGATCCGGGCGCGCGTCCAGCGGCCTCAGCGTCGCCACATCCTCCTGTACCGGGAACAGAAGCAGCACCGACCCACATCGACGAGTGCTAAGAGGGGGACCCCTTCCGCATATCACCTACCATGGCCAGTTCAAATTACACGCACTAACACATATCAAGTTCATATGGCATCTTCCATATATTCGGCATGTGGCACCCCCCGTGTTTGTGCATTGACTTCTGCCTTTTCGCCGTTGGCCCGGGGCATGGCAGGAAGGCAGCATGTTGCAGAAGGTGCAAGGCATACCACTATACCAGGCACAGGCATGGAGTGCAACGTAGCTTGCCCTGTAACGCAAGGCGACCTCTACGCGTGGTCGCACCTTTGGCAAATCGTCCGGCGCCGGGCCGATGTGCGCACCACAGCGCTTGCCTTTGGCCAGCGCACCTCCAGCTAGCTGCTGAGGTTGTGACTGTGGGCGCTGATCCTGCTGCTGCATGCTGGAGTCATCCTCGTCACCACCACTAGCACCAGCATCCTGCTGCCAGCCTTCCTGTTGCATATCCTGCTCAGGATCTGCTGAGCCACGCTCGACCACACTACCACTACCTCTGTCACCGCTGCTGCCGCTGTGAACGCGACGGCCGCATGCGGTGCGCGTGTGGTCTGATGGCTGGTACCGTGGGTCCCACAGCGCAGCAGGGCGGGAAGCAGCCGCTCGGGGCGGGAGGCGCCTTGCAGGAGGCGCAACTGCTGCCGACGTGGGAAGCGGGTGGTGTGTCTTACCCGCCACTGCAGCAGCCTTGTCGGCAGTAGTCCCCATGTCGCAAGCAGCTTGCACAGGGGCGGGCAGCACGGCAGGCTGCGCGGGCGGAGTTGCTGCTGCTGCCGCTGTGTGCTGCCGTGGTGGCAAGCTGGGCCCTGGCGCTGTGCTGGCGATTAAGACCAGCGCATGCATTGCATAAGAGGGCCCGCATGCTGCCGCTGCTGTTGCCGTTGCTGATGCTTGTGCCTGTGCCTGCACTCGCTGCCACCTCCATTCGCGCAGATACTTGCCGTTAAGCTGCGTGTAGGCTGCTGAAGGCAAGCCCATCAAGTAAGAGCCCTGGGCCACGCTTGTGTAGCGCACTAAGCAGCAGTGGTACAGAGGCTGCGGTCGGCGCAGCAGCTGGCCATCCAGCTGCAGCGCCACCTTGACGGCCCGCACACCAGAACAAGCTGATCCCACCAGCCAGGTAGGGAAGAGCTCGCTGCAATATGCCGCCGACATTGATGGCCATACCCCTCGCCTGATGAGCTGCACTTCGTCCGCACTGCCATCTCCACACTCTGGTTGCTGGCTCAACCCACCGCCTGCGTTTGCCACACCGCCATCAGCGCCAGAAGGGGCTGCTAGCTGAGGAGGTGAGGACGGAAGCGGCACAGCAGACGTTGCGATTGTTGCTGGCAGGGCTGGGGATGCCACACCGTGCAGCGCCGGCAGAAGCGGTGCGGCAGGCATGCAGGTGGTGGCTGGTAGCGCGGGTGCCGCTGTCCCAACTGACGCGTCCGCTGCTGCTGCCTCCGCTGCAGTGGGTGT
Source organism: Chlamydomonas asymmetrica (assembly GCA_001662385.1). Lineage (NCBI taxonomy): Eukaryota > Viridiplantae > Chlorophyta > Chlorophyceae > Chlamydomonadales > Chlamydomonadaceae > Chlamydomonas > Chlamydomonas asymmetrica. The sequence goes on along the minus strand of BDDA01000241.1, from coordinate 33,306 downwards.
TGTTGATCTGCTGGATGGCGGCATACGCGGCAGCCTGGGCCCTGGGGCAGTGGTTGCAACCAGCACCAGCGCCCACACTGCCGGCTGCCCACCACCCGCAGCAGTGGTGTGCGAGGGGCCTGCTGCTGCTGGCGCCTTCAGACGCCGCCACCTCCACCCACGCAGGTATTTGCCATGCACCTGTTGGTACGCAGCCGCCGGCAAGCCTTTCAAGTAATAGGTGTCGTTGACAGCACAGTCGTAAACGAGTTGTGGTCGGTCCAGCAGGGAGCCGTCCAAGTTCACTGCAAGCTTAAAGTGCCGTACACAGCCGCGAACAGCCCAGTCGGGGAAAAGAAGATGATGATCATATGCAGCGATGCGCAGCGTTCTGCTGCTGCTGCTAATCAGCGGTGCCTGCGATGGGCCTCCCAGTTTTGGAAGTGGCGGCGCTGGTGCAGGCGCTGTGGCCGCATCGCCGCCACCTTGAGTAGTCACATGCGCAGGCGCTGCTGTCCCCACACCAGCAGGCGCACAGCCAGCAGCAGCGCCAACAGAAGCGGCACCACCAGCGGCCACTGCGCCATGCGCTGCTGCCATTCCAGTCTGTGTTCCTAGCCCGACCTCCTGCTGCTGCTGCTGCTGCTGCTGCTGCAGGCTGGTGGGTGGAGGTGCCTGCCCTTGCGTGCCGTGCGCACGGGCTGTGCCTGCACATGAACGCGGATCTAGTGCGGTGCTGTACGCGGCCGCAGAGCGCGGCTGCTGGGGAGCACAGCGCATGAGCATGCCAATGCCAGCGTCAGTGGCGGCGGTGCTAGCCAGTGCTCCAGGAGGGGGTGGCGCTGCTGCTGCGGCTGCATCTGCTGCTGCTGCTGCCGTGTCATCGGCCTTGTCATCCTCAGCCACACCCACAGTAGCAGCATTCAACAGCGCTCCGCATGTCGCCGCGTTGGCCAGCATGGTGCGCACCACCGCCTGCACACATGCATGCATGTACAGGCCAGCACTTGAACACACGGCATGTACTAATTGTTGTGCCAAGGAACAATCGATGACAGGTAGCCGCCCCGCTCGCTCACAGCAATGATGCATGCAGCTGTCAGGGCGCCCAACAGGTGCCTGATCAGTAATGACACAACTACTAACTGTGCAAGAAAACCAACAGCAGTGAGATAGTCACCCTATATACATCGTCCATAATAGTCCCTTGATGTGCTGCACTCAGCCGCTTGTGGCCGTGCATGATGCTGATGCTGCTGTACTGCACTAAGCCCTTGTGGCCGTCTTGCAAACCATGTGCATAGCTTGGTGACCCTCTTCTGCCTGCCTGGTCCCCATCTGGGGGAAGCATGGGCCGTGTGGCCAACACGCTCCTGATGTAACATACCATAACATAACATATTAACATTACGGTAGTCCCCCCACCTGGCTGTCCCATGAGGCTGCCGGAGCTGCTGCCCGGGCATGCATGATGCCCAGCCCTGGCTCAGGGGGGGGAGTAGGCGGCGTGAAGAGCTTGAGCAGCAGGCGCAAGCGACGGGTGCTGCTGCCGCTGCTGCTGCTGCTGAAGTGGCTGAGCCTGCTGGGGCAGCGACTGCGCAGCGGGCGGTGTGGTGATGAGCACCTTCTGCCGCTTAGCAGGCCGCGCGGCCGCTGGTGCAGCGTGCGGCTGTGGGCGCTGATCCGGTTGGTGCATGCTGGCCTCATCCTCGCCACCACTGCTATCACCAGCATCCTGCTGCCGGCCCTGTCCCTCTCGCTGCATATCCAGCTCAGGACCTGCAGAGCCATCCCCAACCCCCACCCCACTGTCGCTGCCGCTGTCGCTGCTGCCGCTGCTCATCAAGCCCGTGTGGCCAGCAGCCCGCTGACTTCCAATATGCAACCCCGCACTCCCCGCTGCACCAGAGGCAGCAGGGGCAGTGGCAGCAGCTGGATCGTTGATGCGCGCTGTGCTGCCGCGAACGCGCTGGCCGCCAGAAGCGTGCATGTGGCCTGACCCTGCAGGCTGGCTGCGCGGATCCGCCACTGCAGCGGCGGCGCGTGGCGTGACACACCTTGCGGGAGGCGCAACCGCAGCGTTGGTTATTGCTGCCGGTGTGTGCAGCGGGTGGTGTGCCTGCACCGCTACAGCCATGTCGGCAGCAGTGCCTGTGTCGCGAGGAGCTTGTGAGTTAGGTCCACCAGCCGCAGGAAGCTCGGTGGGTACCTGCGTGGGTGGAGGTGGAGGTGCGGGCGGCGTTGCCGCCTGTGGTGGCAAGCAGGGCCCTCGCGCTGTAGTGGCGATCAGCACCAGCGCCTGCACTGTTGGCTGCGCACCAGCGGATGGCCCCTGCGAGGGCCCCCATGCTGCTGCTGCTGCTGCACCAGCACCAGTTGTTGCATGTGCTGGTTCTGCCGGCACCTGACCACCTCCATCCGCCTCTGCCAGCTGCTGCTGCTGCTCGGACTGCACCGGCACCTGCTGCCACCTCCACCCACGCAGGAAGCTTCCATGAACCTGGGCACGTGCGCCTGGCGGTAAGCCTTGCAATTTAGTTTTATGCGAGACCCCATCATGATGCACGCGGCAGTCATACAGGGGGCGCGGCTGTTCCAGCAGCCGGCCATCCAGCTGCAGGGCCAGCTTCATATCCCGTACACGAGAAGTCACTGAGCCAACCGGCCAGTGAGGAAACAGGCTGCGATGATATGCCATGCTTATGCTTGGTAGCATGCTGCTCTTGATGAGCTGCACACCTGCCCCGGATGTCCTCCGCATCTTGCGCTGGATGCGCTGCGCTCCGTGCGTACTGCCGCCTCCACCCTCAGGCTGCTGGCTCACCCCGCCGCCCACGTCCGCCGCACCGCCATCAGCGCCAGCGGGGGGGGCCAGCTGAGGAGGCGCGGGCGGAAGCGGTGCAGCGTGGCTGCCGATGACGAGGTGTGTCTGCGGTTCAGTCCCTGCTGGTGGCGGCAGCGCTGGTGCAGGCGCTGAGGACACCACTGCAACCAGGTGAGGCAGCACAGTGGGGGGGGCGCCGCCGCCCGCCTGCTGTTGCTGCTGCTGCTGCTGCTGCGCTTGTGCGGGTGGCAGCAGGCGCCAGCCGCGCATGTAGGCGCCCTTGAGTGCACCTATGAGCGGCAGTCCAATGATGTTGGTGCTGCTGCCTATACGGCACTCGTATCCCTGCCTTGGCTGATCCGCCAGCACGTGGCCGTCAACCTCAATAGACACGTGTACCCGTTCAGGGTACTGCCCAGCGAACCAGGCATCTCGGTAGCACGCAGTAAGCCATAGCTTGTTGCACAATATTTGCCTGGCTGCCTGTAGGGTGCAGGTGAAGCGCACATATGCGACGCGTAAGACAATTATGCGGTTGGTATTGTGGTTAACGCTTGTGCGCTCACCACACCTGATGTGGCCCGGGGTTTGAGTCACTTCAGAAGCAAGCCACAAGGGTCTAATCAGAGGGATTTTGGTCTTCAAATAAGAAAGGCACATATGACCTGGCTCACTGCAAATGCTGGCGCCATGTGCTCTGGGGACCCTGATTGGTGGTATGGCCTTGCCTTGCCTAACTGCACCACACAGGCATAACCCACCGAAGCTGCCAAGGTGCCAGCCATGCATGCAGCACCGTTAGTTGTGTTGCACGAGTCAGTTTCAGCAGTCCCAAGCATGTGGGTGCTGGAGTTGAGGAGGGTGTGGGTCGCCTGCTGATGCACATGCAGCGTGTGTCATACCTTGCTGGCCTGCTGCTGGCCATCAGCAGCGCCGGCGCTGGCGGCAGCAGCGGTTGAACCATCATCATCACCATCTGCTCCAGGTGTTGCTGCGACGGCCGCATCGCCGCCACCATGATGAGTCACATGCGCAGGCGCTGCTGTCCCCACACCAGCAGGTGCACAGCCAGCAGCAGCGACAATGGAAGCGGCACCACGACCCGCCACTTCACCATGCCCTGCTGCCGCTCCAGGCTGTGGTCCTGGCCCCACCTCCTGCTGCTGCTGCTGCTGCTGCTGCAGGCTGGTGGGTGGAGGTGCCCGCCCCAACATGCCGTGCGCAAGGGCTGTGCCTGCATGTGAACGCGGATCGCCTGCGGTGATGTACGCTGGCGGAGAGCGCTGCTGCTGGGGTAAATGGCTGACGATCATGCCATTACTGACATTGCCATCGGTGATGGCAGCATTCAGCACTCCATGTGGGTTTGCGTCTGCTGCTGCTGCTGCCGTGTCATCGGCCTTGTCATCCTCAGCCACACCAGCAGCAGGGGCGGCAGCGCTCAGCAACGCTCCGCATGTCGCCGCGTTGGCCAGCATGGTGCGCACCACCGCCTGCACACACACATGCATGCATGTACAGGCCAGCGCGTGTATTTGTTTGAAGTGCCAAGGAGCACTTGATGACAGCTACGCTGCCTTGCTCGTCACAGCAGTGCAGCAGGCAGCTGTCAGGGCGTACTCGGGGCGTCCAACAGGTAGGTGCCTAAATCAGGCAGTGCCTGATGAGTGGTGACACGACTAACCTGTGCAGGAAAACCAACAGCAGTGAGGTACATTCACCCTACCTAAAGCTAGTATCCCTCCCTAATTTTCCTCTCACCTGGCTGTCCCACGAGGCTGACGGAGCTGCCTGCTGGGCATCACCACCCAAGGCACGCTCAGCGCAGCAGGGTGCAGTGAAGGTTCCGCAACCAGGCAGGCCTGCCTCGACATGCTCACTTGTGCTGGTCACAGCTGCCCCTGTCTCTTGCTTGACAGTGACTGCTCCAGGCCCCTGGAAATTTGCAAACCCAGGAGTGGACCAAAGGGTGAAGGGTGATTGCGACGCCGCGAAAGCTTTTACCAATGAACATGCATGCCGTTTGCAATGCGGCGCAGCATACCCTTGTATCCAAAACAACAGTAACATCTGCGAGCTGAGGCAGGCAAACCGTCGCACCAGGTGTTTACAATCCGGTACACTCGCCACGCCAAGTCGTTGGAAGTCAGATACAAAGCCACAAGTGCGGATGCAGCCAGGATGCAGCTCAACATAACTGGAAATTACGAGACGGAAGCAGAACAGTCACAGTTGTTGAGCCCTCACCTCAACTGCCGGGCTGCACCGAGTCCTGGGCGAAACAAACTCGCCCTGCTGGTCCGTGAAGCAAGAGGTCTGGCACAGATGTTGGCTATACAACGACGCCGAGTTGAGCAACGCTCTGCTGAGGAGATGAAGCTCAGGTTTGACCTTGGCCTGAGCAGTGTGCAGCACAAGGCTTGAGCAGGAAAAGCCTTTGATTGACCATGCAGTCAAAACCACGGGTGAGTGCAAGGAACCACCAGCGCCTACCTCGTTGGTGCTATCAAGCTCCTGTTCCATGCTGGCCAGCAGCCATTTCCCGGTGCCAGGTCAAAGTTCAGGCCGATCCCAACACAATTGCCGGAACATTGAACAGTCCGACCAACCGTCTGAACCTACGTCAACACTATAGGTGCAGCTACACAAGCAAAACCCCCAGCAAATCCTCAGTGATGTGTTCTGCTTCCGATGTCCGAGCAGATGTCCGTCAGCGGTTAACAAAAGTATTGTTAATGGGAAACCGTGGGCAAGAGGCGGTCACTGCAAAACCCCGTCCGCTCTTTGATAAAGTTTACGTACGTAAAACTGTTGTGATACAGCGAATGCCCAACTACAGCGTGTGCGCCTGCTGGCTCTGCGCACCTCTGATGTCAGACGAGCCGAACAGCGCTGACCAGCGGGCCAGCACCAATGCAGTACACACACGCATGCATGAGCTCACCCAGGCCACGGCAGGCAGGCAGGCACGCAGGCAGGCACGCAGGCAGGCACGCAGGCAGGCAGGTGCAGCTGGTCCTCTAATATAATCCACACAACACAACGCAACGCAAGGCATGCGTGCATGCGCTGCCTGCACGCCCGCACACGTAGATGTGTCAGCCTTGGCTGATTTCTTGTCTGCAGTGCATGAGCTGGTCAGTCCACTGACCTAACTTGCCTGGTGCCTCTCTTGCTGCCATGTCCCGGATCTGAGTCTCTGGCTATACTGGTCCGGGTGAGGTAATAATCTCTCTCCCTCTCTCTCTCTCTCTCTCTCTCTCGTGCACGCCAGCTAGCAGGCACTCTCCGCCGCCTCATGCACCCATGCATGGATGCATGCATGCATGTGTGCAAGCAGCTTGCTTGGCCATGCAGTAGCAGTAGCAGTAGCAGTGGCAGTGGCAGTAGCAGGCTGGATGGATGGGTGCGTGTGCACTGTATGTGCTGGCGGCGAAACGCCAGGTAGGATAGGGCTGTGCGCTATCTAGCTGGGCGTGCATGATTGATTCCTTCTGTTACATACATGTTGGTGCCTGTGCAGGCGCTACGGGATGGGGTGAATGCGTTACTCTCACCGCTTGTGATGCGTGCCCACGCATACACAAGCGACCAGGCAATGACGGACTGACAGATGCGGGCGTGAGATCAGGGACGGGCGGGGAGCAGGCGCGTGTGTGCATGCATGCGTGATGTGGCACACTGCACAATGCAAGCGTTTTAGGGTATGCATGTTGTCGGCCGGGATTGATGCGGCTCCTGGGAGTGAAATGGGACAATCCAAATGAACGCAGGACGCACACTCACAAGAAGGCCAGGAACGAGCACACTCTGCCTTGCAAACTATCATGCCTTGTTGTCAGACTGCTAGGATCTGTTAGTGTGATACGCAGGGCCTGGATACGTTGAGCATGGCGGCCGACACAGAGAGCCAGCTCATGGCGCTTGCTGGCGCGCTCTTCGTTGCCTCTCTGGAGGCTGAGCTATCCACCAAGCCGGAGTTTGCAAAGGACGACAGCAACAGGCCGCTGGGCGTCACACAGGCAGCTATCAGCGCCTGGGCTGCGCTGAGTGAGGTGGACCGGCGGTCGTATGTGGCGAACATGAGCAGCGGCCTCGCTGCAATCCTTGCGGAGGAGAAACGGCTGTTCCGCCGCTTGGTGCCAGAAGAGCTCAAACAGAGGCTAATTTACAAGACAGTCATCGTGAATGGACAGGAGGCTAGGTGAGCAGAAGGTTTGTTCCTGCAACCTGTGCACGGTTGCGGCGCTTAAATTTGAAATGACCCCCACCTGCATTCCCGTCCTCATACAAGGTTGCTTCAACACGCATAATGTTGTGCACATGCAGGTTCCTGGACATCCTGATGGGCCGCGGGCCCGCGCAGCTGAAGCCTGGCAAGCCGACTCCGACCACCGTACGCACTGCGGCGGCAACCATGCTGCCGTTGCAGCCAGCAGCACCTGTGCCAACGCCAGCTACAGGATCACAGCCTGGGCCTTCCTCAACCCCAGCAGTGCGGTCAGCTCCAAACCGAACACCTGTAGCCATGAAAGCGGAGGAGCAAGGCGCACCCAAAGCCGATGGCGATTCCCAGACCGACGATGCGGCCAAGAAGGTTGCGAAGAAGGCCGCAAAGCAAAAGGAGAAGGAGGAGAAGCAGCGCATCAAGCAGGAGCAGGAAGAGGAGGAGCGTCGTGCTAAGGAGCGGCAGCAGCAGCAGGATGCCGAGGAAGCAGAGCGCAGACGGCAAGAGCGGAAAGCGGAGAAAAAACGCAAGCGCGAGGAGACAGAAGCAGCTGAGGCTGCAGCAGCTGCAGCAGCAGCTCAGGCGCAGGCAGAGGCAGAGGCAGAGGAGGCGGCACGCAAGAAGCGCAAGCAGGAAAAGAAGGCGCGCAAGGAGCGAGAAGCACTCGAAGCAGCCGAGGCTGCGCGAGCAGCAGCTGACGAGGAGGCAGCACGCAAGCAGCGGAAGAAAGAGAAGAAGGAGAGGAAGGAGAGGGAGGCAGCCGCTGCTGCAGCCGCTAAGGCCGCAGCACAGCACGGCACACAGCACGGCAGCGACAGCAGTGACAGCGAGGCCATGAAGACGAAGAAGAAAGACAAAAAGAAGAAAAAGCAGAAAGACGTGAAAAGCGACAGTGACAGCGATTGATCACCGCCTGTGTCTGATACTCTGACCGGACACTTGAACAAACCTCGTCGTTTACGGTTCGTTTACCGCAAGCTTGTGGCTGCTTGCCGCAACAAGTGCACTTGGGGAGTCCAGGACAGTGTGGCGAGGTATCGTGGTCATGCGTTGGGTTGTCAGCCCACGCGCACATGGCACCAGACTGGTCACATGGATGCATGCTCTGGAGGGGAGGGGGGGGCGCGGGGAGGGGCGTGCTCGCGCATGCTTACGTGCTTGCTATATCAGACGTTGATGAACACTGTTCAACAGTGCGTCTGCTGCCTGCTTTTATTGAGCAGAACTCAGTTCAGTTGTTGTTGCTTGCATGAGCATGGATACTAGTAGCATCTTGGCATAGGCCTTACTGTTGCTGTTATGCACACGCCAGTGCAGGTACTGTTGTGCAACAATCATGTGCACTGGGTCGCCCTACCTGCTAGGCCCTGCTGGCTTGCATTGGGTCGCGGGGGACCGGCACACGGCTGCTCCGCATGGGCCGGCTGCGGGCCTACGCCCCGCCCCGCCACCCCCTGGATGACCCTGTAGAGCATGCTGCAGTGCGCAATAATGTGAGGACGGGGCTGGTGTCAGCAGGGGCATCTTCATGTACCTCATGTGGCAGTGGCGTACAGAGTTCTGGCCACGCATATCGCATGCCTCTTAGCACAGACGGGGCCACGCCCTGGAGACTTTGACATGAACTTGAAATGCTTTACAGCCTTGCTATGCAGCTTGCTATGCCTGGCTTGTGTATTTCTGTCTGCATCTGGGGGAGAGCAGGCTTTGCATGGAGCTCCTAATACGGTATTTCAATCCCAATGTTTCGAATTCATCTGTAGAACAGACGCGCAGACGGCGTGCCTGCCTGCGTGCCGCGGATGCACCCAGTGGTCGTCATGGCCACGTGCGTGGATGGATGTGCAGCGGCATGCACATCGTGATGCCCATTGATGCAGTTGCAGCGTTGTATTCAATCACTCACAGCAGTCCCGGATGCAGCGCCTGGCATACATGTTATTTGTACTGCTCCTGATGTAAGCGTTGAGTACGGCAGCTGCCATAGCTAGATAGGGGAGAGCCTGCTGCCGCCGCAAACCGCCGTGTGTATGAGCGAGGGGCGACCTTGTGTGCATACCGGTACATGGATGGCAGTACAGATGATTGACAGAAGCGCTCAGAGCCTCATGCATGCATGGGGTGACAAAGGACACGCGCAAGCGACTACACCGCACTGCCCCAGCAGATGACAGCGAGCATGCAGTGATGCACGCTCAGCACAGGCGCATTGACTCAGTGTGCAAAAGCTAGGCCAATAGATGACACACATACGCCCAGGCAGGTCCCCACAGACGCATGCACGCATGGACATGTGCAATCGCCGCACTGCATCAAGCCCGCGCCGGACACAGTTATCACGGTCACCCATCAGTCTGCGGCGGCGCCAGCAGGCGGCATGTGCGCTGCTGGTCCCGCCTGGCCAGCCTGGCCGGGCTCCCTCTTGATTCGCTTGGTGCGGGTGCGCCGCACTGCAGGGAGGGCGTGGGCCAGCGGGTCGTATCGATACACACAGCACCGCCCGCGCCTGATGCCCGTGTTGGCGATGCAGGCCGTGCGGCGCAGTTCTGTTTGCACTTGGAAGCGCCACGTGGGGGCATGGCCGTGTGACCATGTGTTGGGTCGGGCGTCCATGTCACTGCGGAAGTCTGGGTTGGATTCAATCATGGCGCACACCTCGGGGCATGTGCCCTGCGTTGGGCCGGCCACACAGCACAGCACAGCACAGCACAGCACAGCACAGCTCAGCGCTTGACAGGTACCAGGTAGGTTTCAAGACTTACAGTAGCTAGCCGCGGTGCACCGTCACTACGGTAGATAGGTGCTCCATGCAGCCTGCAGACTGCGCAAGTGCAGATGCAATGTCTCATGCCCGCCCAGTTCACGCGCATGCCATACCTTTCACTGCAGGTTTGAGGGTGCTGACGGGATCGACCAGACGCTGCACGGTAGCATGGTGCTCTTCATCTGGGTTCACCGACAGGCGACAGCATTGCCACCAGTCCAATACGACACTCATGCCATACCTGGCGCCTCACCTCTTGATGTTTCAGCTGCCGCATGGCCCATATGATCTTGGTCTTCATCGGGACCCGGGGCCTGAACCACTCCTGTCGTGCTGAGGGATTGGTGAGCCCTGCGGCAACACGCTTGCGGATCACCGTGAAGCGCTGCACAAGATGCTGGAACTCTGAACGGCTGGATAGCTTCCCTAGGCCTGCATGAACGCCAGCAGGATGCATCAGTGCAAGCACCGCTAGCACCGCACAACAACCAAAACTGTTACCGATAATTCATGTGTAAGAAACGCGCCAGGCCAGCAGTGGCGCGGTCAGGGTACAAGCAAGCCGCCCGGGCGGGGCAGTCGTGGGGGGGCGCCAGCAGCGGCGAGGACGGGGGGGGGGCGCCGCGGGCGCAGGCAGTGGCCGGGGGGCGGCATGCAGTGGCGAGCAGGGGCGGCAGAGTTCCGCTCTGAAGGTGGTGGTCGTGACAACCCACTGATCTACCAGTGCAAGACTGGTCAGCAGTCGCTTGCCTCTTGAGCTCTGCTCTGCAATGCGGTGCAGCGGGAGGCATTACTACAATACCTACTGCATGCGTCATTCATCACTGTGCTCCTCACCTGCCTCACGTGCCAGAGCTACGTAGTCGACCGCAGCGGTGCTGCCGGATTCACTCAGCTCCCTTGCTGCGCCGTACAGGAACGCCTCCTGCCCCGTTGAGTATTTGATACGACGGCTTGCGCCATCGCCCATGCCGCCGCTGGCAGCAGCAGCAGCAGCGGCAGATGCAGGTGCATGGAGAGGGGCTGGGGCCCTAGAATCAGAAGCATCGTCGGCCTGAAGCACAGGAACCAGCATAGGGCCCCCAATCAGCTGACTAGATTGCACCGCATATGGTAAAGTGTTACTGCCCAGACCCACCTGCGGCAGTATGCAGGCAGCATGCAGCTGCGGATGGCGCCCATCCCAGTGAGACCACACGCCGCGCGCAGCATGCGGGTTCACGTGCCTGCTACATGGCACTGCTTGTTGCTGCCTGCCAGGCTACCCGTGCTGCGATTATGCGCGCGGTATGCTGTAGTACGCCAGCATGCATGCGCGTCTGCTCCGTCCGCATGGAAGGCCATCGTTGACGGTAACGCCTGAGTTTCCCGCCTAGGGGTTCCGACCGATGCAAGGGTGGTCGCAAGGCGCTGCTATGTGAGGGGCAGTCTCACCAATACGAGGTCGGCGGTCAGGCACGCACACACTGCTACATGCACCCGCTGTGACTCAATACGCCCGCGTGCACAGGCCCAGGCGTCAGTGCGTCACTCACTGTGGCATCTGCTTGATCAGTTGCTGGGACCGCTGAGGAGAGCACCGAGCAGTACAGCGGCGCGTTCAGCACGGCCTGCGTCGCCAGCTGCAACAAGCCCTGCACAGCACAGCAGAGCACAGCACAGCACAGCACAAAACAACGAGGGACACCTTAGCACGACAATTGGCTGGGACGCATAACCAGGAACATAAGGAGAGGTCAGCTGTGCAGAGCCAGTCCGCTAGCAAGCAAACATTTCCCCACCTGGCACAGCCGTTGTGTTGCGCCCGTGCATCCACTGACCAAAAGTTCCTCTGCCTGCAACCACACCGCGTGTTCGTGCAACACTATAGATATCAGCTTGGCTGTTGTAGGGACACTGCAGCACCGTCTGGATCGGAAAGCGCAAGCAGCAATTTGAACACAACGCGGGACCGCCAACATTCCGCCAACATATACTCGCCTGGTCTGAAGTACAGCTGATATTCAAACAAGCAGAGCTGTGGTGCACGGTTGTGTGTGCAAGCTTTTGGAGTGCTTGGCATGCCCCCGACCTGGCCATGGACTATCTCGTCAAGTGCAGCTGCGCTGGACACCCTAGTATCGTTAAATCTGTTGCAGCTTCACGGAAGCCAGGACTGCTCTCCAGTTGCTAAACCAGTGTAGGTAACAGAGCAGATTGCTTTGAATGCCGTGCGGGCTAGTACATCCTAAGCAAGGTGAAGCGAGCCCATCGTAGCGCAGGAGGTATTGGGAAGCCTAGGGAAAAAAAAGACACCAGGCTCAAACCCGCAAACAATAGGGGTTTGCAAACCTCACTCGTTCAGGCTTTAAGCATCGTGGGGTTCTGCGTTTGCGAAAGCATCCCTCTTCAGTCGTCGGCGCGACAGCCCGGCCACTTTAAACATCGCATGCCGACGGGCATTACAATCTTGGCATGCCAGCCCGATGACGCGATGATCTGAGCGACCACTACGGTGTGGTTGCATTCTGCGCATGCCACGGGTCACATCACCTGCCCACATGCTGAGGCTCGACACACTCACTCGCTCACTACGTAGTACACCCGCGCACTGAAGCACACCCATGTGTATTCACGCACACCCATGTACACTGTACGCGCCTCCCCAGTACACACACAGTTCACCTGCAAGCTGCATTTGCGGTGTATGCAGCTTGTGCGGGTCTCTCAAAGCGGCTCGTCACCTTAGCTAGCTCTGCATGTGTACTGTCAGTGAGCAAGCACGCCGAGGCCACATACACCTGCCATGTGAGCTGCGGCATGTTGACGGCCACGCAGCAAACAACCCGCTCTGACCCTGTTCAGGTTGGGCCATCAGCATAAGCGGGGGGCGCCTCGCATGCAACAGCGGATGGCTGTTGCTGCCCTGATGGGGGAAGACGTGATGAGGCTCGCAGTTTGCTTGTGCTGCATGAGCAAGCGCCCACTGAAGCAGAGGTGGGCGTATGGCGCCGCTCAAGCTTACCACACCGTCCGCCGGTGAGGCCAGCCAGAAGGCCACGCACGTTGCACCCGTAGCGCTGCTATACAGCGAAACAGTACACGGTCGGAACACCGGATGGTGACACATAAGCCTGTGCTCAGTTGTGAGCATGGATCAGGCGTCCTGTATGCGGGCTCGCTGCAGAGTGTAGGCAGCATCGTGTAATGGCCACGCATTTCGTGACAAGCACAATCGACTAACAGTCCATCAACATACAGTACTGGAGGCTCCACAGAGCACGAGCATTCTTCGGTTCCTGCTGGTCGGGTGGACCACATGGCTGATGCAACAACACATGCATTCCCTGACGGATGATTGGATCGACCGCGGCAGAACGCGTGAATGGTGCGCTGTAGGCACCGATCAGACAGGCGGCAGTACACATGGCGCCATATGGCAGAGGCAATGACTCAGGAGTATGGGCCGTCCAACCAATCAGCCGCACACCCTCACAAAACTACTGCAGTTAGTGTGACGGCGGTGCTGCCTGCTGCCTGCTGCATGCATGCATGCATGGTGATCGGCAATTTCCTTGCCGCTGCATGTGACCATCGGGGCCATCATCCTGCATCCACCTACATATCGTTTTATAGCCACCCGATGGGCTATCAGCAACTGTGCCGTCCACTGCTGCCGTGCAAACATTTATTTGTGAGTGCGCGAAACGCAGGGGACATGTTGCTCCTCGGGGGGGATATGAGATGCCCTGCAAGGATTGAAGAATTTTATAGAGAACCAGGTCGTCTCAACTTGGATCTTAACGGCGGAATCGCCATGCGTACAGCAATGCCTGGACCGCCCATCCATCCTTGAGGCACATGCACGCATGGATGGTCCACACGGAGGCATGCACGCAATTACACAACAATCATGCAATAACACAACTGACTCCGCAATGCATTATGCTATCGCCAACGGAATTCTGCACCAGCAGGCAGGTGCGCAAGAGGCCAGCAGGGCCTGACATCACACTGGCCATCGTACGCTAGCTCAGCTGAGCTACTTGTGTGCATGAAGTCTACAGCTGCAGACACCGGGTTTTGCATTGTGGAACGTGCACCTCAGAGCCAGCAAGACGAACAGCCAGGGTCCATGCCAGTTTTGCACTGACTGATTGTATGGTATGGTGCAAGGTGCTCGCCCAACGTTGCGGTTGCTGCATATACGTGTACTGCCCACGGGGGTTCGAAACCACCCTGCGCGGTGCGCTGCATTATTCCAAGCATTGTGCGAGAGTCACTCGGGACTCAAGAGCAGTTGCAGGCCCAAGATGTTGCAGTTGGGCCCACACCTAGCAGATGTTTTGGATTCAACAATGGCATGGGGAAAAACGCAACATGGAGTCGCGCTTAGGACGACGTACTAATAGCGCTGCGTACGACATACTATACCCAGACGAAGTCGTGTTTGACCGCGAACTTGTGACGTGCTGCTGAGGCGCTACTGATGCAATACAGCGGTTGTTGAAGCACCCGGAGGGTACAAATGTACAAGGGTGCTGACCGCATCAATGACCTGCACCACGCAATATGCATGGACCTGCTTTTCATTCAACACTGTGCTCTTGTGACCTGCCTGCTGCCTCCATGCAGCACCGCTGCTTGCCGCCTGGTCCCCATCCGCCTGGTCCCCATCCGCCCATGTTGCCCGGTCCCCATACGGCAAGCGCATCGGCCGTTCTGCCAATGCACTCCTGATGTAACGAACAACAAGACCCTAGCACACCTGGCGGCCATGACACATCACGACATGCCGTCTATCACTTATTCACTTGGCTGCACACCCACAATCAAAGGCGTCTGGCGGTGTCGACGGCTTGGCGAGTTGCGCGGTGGCGCATGCTGCTCAGCGCCGCCCGCCTGCCATCACCATCATCGCCATTGCCGCCATCACCACTGCCATCGCTACTGGCATCCTCCAGAGCTGCTGCCAGACGCTTCCTGCTGCCTCTCGCGCTGCCTCCTGCCACTACCTCCTCGGCCTCCTCAGCCTCATCAGACAGCACAGCCGGCGAACCACCCGCTGCAGCTGCAGCACGGGAATCGGCCTTGGCATGCCGCGGTGGCGATGGAGTGGTGGTGGCGGCTGCGGCCCCTTCTGGTGATGCACGTGCCGTATGTGGAGGCGCTGTCTCACCGCTGCCAGTGCCAGCACCACCAGCGCCAGCGCCAGCGCTGGCGCCACCATCACCTTTTCGGCCCTTGCCTGCGCTGCTTGCTCGAGGGCGCTTGCGGCCGCTCCCGCCACCGCGGCTGCTGGGGCGGCCGTCAGACTCCTCACCAGCAGCAGCGCCAGCAGCGCCCCCAGCAGCAGCCTCAGCAGCAGCCCCAGCAGCAGCAGGGACCACAGGCCACTGCTGGTGTGGCGCAGCTGATGCACGCTGTGCTGCCGGTGTCACAGGCAGGCCTGGTACTCCCCTCCGCGCTGTATTGGGCGTCCTGGCGGCAGCAGCGCCAACACCAGCAGCACCACCAGCCTGCCCCTGCCCCTGCTGGCCCGTGACCCTCCAGCGCTGATCCCCCAGGTCCTCCAGGCGTGGCTGGTGGCGCACTGCTGGGTGTGGCTGCTGCTGTTGCTGCTGCTGCTGCTGCTGCTGCGCAGGTGTTGTCGCCTGGCAGATGAACTCGATCTCCCGCTCCAGCTGAGAGATCTCATCTCGCAGCCCCTGGATCTCATCCACCACTCCGCCCGCCCCAGCGAGCGCCGCCTCTGCTGCCGCCAGCGCTGCAGCGTTGGTGCCCAGGAGGCCCTGCGCGCGCGCCACGCCCTCCGCCGCTGCCTGCGCCTCCGCCTCATGGCGCGCCTGCTCCACCAGGTGGGCCGCAATGCTGGCCTGCAGGTTCCAGGCCTCATGGTCCTCCCTGCGCACGTCTTGGCAGCGCGGCGCTCTGGCCAGGTCCTCCGTCCAGAAGTCATCATCGCCGGAGACATAGCTGAAGCCATCAAGAGAGTACAGCTTCATGCGCACCAGCCCCCCGCCCCGCGCGCGTATGCCAGGCACGGCGGCGTACATCTGCGCCTGTGTCTCGAACACCGCGGCATCGCCAAACAGCCTCCAGATCAGCGTCTGGCGCAGCGTGTATGTGCGCTGCTGCTGCTGCTGCTGCTGCTGCTGCTGCTGCTGTGGGGCGGGCCCGGCAGGGTCTCCTGCATGCATTGCGCAGCCAAACACAAGGTTGGTTTGCTGAACGTCATGCGGCAATGGAAACCGGTAGGGTCCACTAGCAACTCACATTACTGTGCTCATGTAAGCGGGGGTTGTACGATAATGGTGCGCTGCTCGTCGTGTGAGTTGCAACGCACCACACAGGCATCCG
>BDDA01000241.1:0-13801 GCA_001662385.1 Chlamydomonas asymmetrica | reverse complement strand
TTGCAGCCTGCCCCCCCCCCCGCCACCGCGCGGGATCCCTCCTTACCCCCACCCCCCACCCGAATCCCTCCTACCCAAACACTCTGCCTGCCACATGAGTGCATGACACCCTCACCTGCTGAGCACAGGGCCACAAACGATTTACGCAGAGTGCTTTGCCGCATACCCCGCCCACCCTCCGCCTTGCCTGCTGGTCTGCGGGGAACCGCAGGCGGCGGCGCCATCCCAAGCCATCAATGCGCCGCTGCGCCTCCGCCGCCGCCTGCTCAGCTCGCTGCGCCGCCTGCCGGCAATCATTGAGCTGCGCATCAGCGTCTGCCAATCGCTGCTGGGAGCCCTGCAGCAACCAGACCAGCACGCACACCACATGTGAGGCAGCAGCAAAGGCAACGAGGCTCAATGCACTGGCAACAATGACATGCATGCCCAGGCCCACATACCGCTATCAGTGGACTGCTGCCAGCACAGCCTTCACAGCAATGCATGCTTGCGTGCCAGGCAAAGCGCATCACGATATATATCATCGTTTGCAACATGCTGCCTCGGTGCCGCTGTCCGAGCGACTGACCACGTGATTGTCCCGCGCCTTCACCAGGCGCTGCTTGCGGGCCGCCTGCTCCAGCTCCAGCCGGGCCAGCTGTTGCGCCTTGCAGGCGCGCTTGCGTTCCAGGCCGCTCAACTCCTCGCTGCAGTACGTCAGCTCACCCACGCACAGCGCCTGCGGCACACACATGATGACATCAGCATGCAGGGCACACGCTCACGGTGGGCACTCTTGAGTTGTACCGCTATTGCAGTTGATTTCAGCCAGCAAGGCATCCCATGCTCCGTACGGATCACGACTGGCAGTGGCAGCAACAGCAGAAGTAGTGGCAGCAGAAGTTGAAATAGCAGCGGAGGGAACATAGACACATACGGTAATGCATACAGTCGTGGTGCCACACAGCTATAATTTCATCCTGCCTGGCATAGCGAACAGTGCGGGCATATCGTCAACGTGTGTGGTACCCAAGTTGTCACACATGCATGCAACGATCGTGCATGAAAGCTTTCACTCAGTCCCGTTCATATGTCCCGTTCATATTGAGTCCCGTTCATATTGAGCACTGCGCGGCGTAACACACCAACACATGACACTGATATGTATTGGGCGTGAATCGCACAGGCTTGCAAGTCACGCTGGCATGCACGCCTCCTCACCTGGAACGCCACCTGCGGTTGCCTTTCAGCCGGCGCCAGCCACATGCGATACATCCCATAGCCGCTAGCCACGACCGCCTCCTGCAGCGCCGCCAGGAACTCCTCTTTCCGCTTCTCACGATATGCAACACGCCCCGCCTTCACGTTGTGCTGCGAGCTCAGCCCAACAAGCCCGCCAGCCCCATCCTCCAACTGCTCCTCCCCGTCATGGCCCACACGTTGGCTCAACACGTACAGGCGCAGCGCGCGTGACGCAGTGAGGCCGATGCAGGTGTTGCCCCAGGCGTCCGCCAGCAGCAGTGCAGCCGCCTCCGGCAGCAACCGCGGCAGCGTCGTGCTGAGCGTCTGCGGGGTGGCCACCGCCTGCAGCGGCGCTGAGCCCAGCAACAGGCGGCTGCAGCGGCCGTGCAGCAGCTGCACCGTGCCCAGCACTGTCCGGATGCGCGGGCTGCCTGCATGCAGCAGAACGGCAGGAAACAAGTCTCATACACCTGGATTCCCACACCCACACGCACCCCCAACACGCACTCCCCCCCCCCACCACACACACACACATACAAGCACCCACACGCGTTTGTGGGCGCACAGAGCGCTGTCCAGCACACCATGCAGGGGACGGGTGACTGCGCAATTCAGTCAGCACATTTGGGTCCGGGAAGTGTCAACAGCCACTTGATGCACAGCGTGGCGTTCAGATGTTGCACTGTCACGCATACTACATGCGCGCCGTCAAGGCATCAGTCATCAGGCCAGGTCAGTAACGCGGTGCCTGTTTCTCACCACAGTACTCGGCGACCACATCATACTGCCCGGGCTGCGCCGGCATCTGTACCGCAGGAAAGCTGTACTGCCCTGTGGCAGCATCAGGGAACGCCCGCTCAGGCTCTGCCGCTGCTGTCTCTCCTGCTTCTGCGGACGTGCCTGCCCGCCCCCCCTGGCCCTGCTGCCCTGCTGGCACCACCCACACCTCACACGCCACGCCCTGCACCTTTGCCGCTGTCACCGCAGCACCGCTAGGGTCGGTCACTTCCACCATAAAGGCTGGCAGACTAGGAGGGCGGGAGGTGTCATCCTGTAGCGTAATGCTGCCTGGCAGCAACCCTGCTGCTGCTGCCCCTGCCCCTGCTGCTGCAGCCCTCAGCCCATGCGGGTAGCTGCCAGGCTCAACTGTCAGCCGCACGCTGCGCACGATAGCTGCCTGCTGGCTGGCGCCATCGCCGGCACCACCCGCAGCTGCTGGTGCCACACGCAGCTGCAGCTCATACTCCCCCACCAGTGCGTTGTTGGGCAGCACAGCCAGGTCCAGCCGTGCCTGACCGTCCTGGACGGTGCAGCGACCGCCAGTGAACGGCAGCGGCGCAGCAGCGCTGCCTGTGGCTGCTGCCTGCAGTACAACCTCGTAGGCGGTGTCCACTGGGTGGCCCTGTGCATCACACAGCTCTACTGTCAGGTCCACCGAACTGCCTGCCTGGGCGGTGAGGACGTACGCTGGTGGGAGCGCAGCAGCAGCAGGTGCCGCTGCGCGTGGGTCCGCCAGGGCCATACGTGATGATGACAGGCGCACGCCGTCAGCGTGCAGCGGCCCGGGCCGCACGCGCAGCGGCAGGCACACCACTCCGTCCCCTGCAGCGCCGCCGCTGCCGCTGCCTGTCAGGGTGCCTGCCCCTGTCCCCCCCAGCGGCCATAGTTGCGGCCGGAGTGATGTGCACCTCCGCCACACCAGTTCCACGCGCCACCACAAAGCGTATGCGCAGCAGGCGGCCGCGGCCCACTGGCAGGGAGTCGACGCTCAATCCCTGCAGCATAAACGCGGCTTCAGGCCGGGGAACGCCGCCGGCGCTGCCGCCTGCATTGCGGGCAGCTTGCGCCTGCCTTCTAGGCACGACCTGCACGGCAGCTGCCTGTGCGCTCCGCACATCGGCTGGCATGGCTGTGGCTGTATTGAGGCCCAGGAAGGCATCCAGCAGGTCGCGCTCGTGCTCAAGCGCTACACCCCACGGCCTGCTGTGCGGCTGCGGTGTCATTACCACACAGTGCAGCGTTACCTCCTCACCAATCTGCACCACGATAGGATGTCCGCTGGGCACGTACCAGGGCTCACCAGCTGCCAGTAGGCTGCCGCTGCTGCTGCTGCTGCCGGCACCAGCAGCAGCAGGCGGCTTGCGCCAGACAGGATAGGATCCAGCACCTGCTGCTGAGGCAAGCGTCAGGGTTGTGCGCTTAGCGCCGCGCGTGCCGCCAGCAGCCACCGACCCCTGCCACTGCCCCAGCATCACCGTCAGCTGCTGCTGCTGCTGCTGCTGCTGCTGCTGCTGCTGCTGCCGTGCTGCTGCTGCCGTGGCGGCTATGGCCGGTGGCGCCAGCCACAGGCGTGGCGGCAGCGGCAGCAGCAGGGGCCGGCTGCCCCAGCCAGGCCGCACGCACAGCGTGAGTGGCAGGAGGATATCGGGCACATTCACCACCTCAGCTGCCTGCTTCTTTTTCCTGCCATACTGGTCCTCAGGCTCACACACGTAGGATGCGCCACGCAGCAACACCCGCACCTCTGCATAGCCGCGCGCCTGGTAGAGTCGGGGGGGAATGATAAGGGCGCCCAGCGTGCTGTGAGAGAGCTTGCCGACGGTGAAGCCCCGCGTGTGGTTGTCCACGTCACTGCCGGCGATGGCGGGCGTGACGGGCTCGTCTCCCACCTTGAACTGCACACATGCATGAGTACACGACACACATGCATGAGTACACGCACGCAGGGGAGGGCACATGCAGGCACTGCAATCATGCTTGTTTGGAGAGGCCCAGGTGGGTATCAACTATAAAGTGTGACAGGCTGGGCGCGCACACTAATTGCGTTCAGCCGAGTATCACGACCTTGGATCCACACCATTCATTGCACAACGCACCAGCCAGGTTTCAATGCAAGGATGTGCTGCGCAAGCACAAACGAGCTCAACACAGGGCCGTGTGACAGGCGTGGCGCGCACATCACCAAGGCCCCCGCAATTCACTGCGTAAGTGCGTAGGCCACTTGCGATCCTGGCTGGCCCTGGTTTCAATCACATCCTGGCCCCTATCCCAGCATTGCAACAAAGTCTGGCAACTCGCCCACCCAGGATGTGGCAGCCATTTACTACCGGTTCAACTGTGTAAATGCGGCGCCGTGTGGCTTACCATCACGCTACGTGCGAAGGCGGTGTCGGTGCGCAGTGCTGCGGAGGCGCCTTGAGCAGCGGCAGCGGGCGGCGGCAGTAGGCAGGCCTCCAGCGCCAGGCGCGTCACCACCAGCGTGCCTGCCGGCCTGTCAGCGCCCTGCGCAGCCACCAGCGGCTGCACCTCCACACACGCCTGGTACACCTCCCTGCAACATGAATGCATGCACGCATGCATCACCATCACACAGCCTCCCCAGGATACCATCCGTCGGTTCATGGCAGGGTGGCACTGTTCCAGCGCCATGCAATATACACCTGCCTGCCTGGCTGGTTCATATGGGTGGGCGGGTGAGCAGCAAAGGATACCTGTGTGCGTATGTGTTGTGACAACGTGGTTCAGGGCTGTGCTGGCTGTCTGTTCTGGCCTTCAGGTCCAAGCAGGAAAACAGTGCTTGGCGGAGCACCCACAACATTTACGCACCAGCCGCATCCTGGCCTGCTACACGCAAGCATGACGACGTGGCACAGACAACACCCTGGCAAGCGCTCTCACAGCAGCACCGGTTCTCCACATCACGCCAGCTGCGTTTCCCTCCTTCCAAGCAAGGCCTACTGCAGCCCCCCCCAACACACACACCTCGGGCGCACCTGCGTACATTGCGTTCTCCGTTGATGAGCGCTGCCAGCGCAGCCCGGTTGGCCACTTCAGCCCCCCCAGGCAGCAGCAAGCGCCGGGAGGCAGGGGCAGACGGCTCCCACACCTCCCTCAGCCCATACACAGTGGGGGAAGTCAGCGCGGCGGGCAGGTTGTCTGCCTGCAGGCGCACCCCCTGCGGCCATGCGGGCAGCGAGGTGTCCAGCACCAGCAGCTGCTCCTGCTCCGGAGGGTTAAGGAGGCTGCGTGCGGGCGCGGGGTCACCGAACATAGAAACGCGCATGACGGGCGCAACCACCTGCACGCATGGTGAGGAGGGCGGTGAGGGCGTGCGTGTTGCAAGCCAGGTTGCGACTGCATGACGCACACGGCTGATTGCCGTCGCATCACAGCACGAAGGCATGTCCAGGGGCTCGCCCGCACGCTGCCCGCCAGCAAACACTCAGCTTATTTAGCCCAACTGAGCGTTGCACGATTACACACACACGCATGCACAGAGGCAGGCACGCATGCTTCCTTTCCCACCCCGCTCACCACACCTGCACCCTGCACCCACGCCCGCACCCACACTTGCACAACCAAATTCGCAGCCGCACCCACACAGCGGTACACACTGCGCGCTGAATGCTGTGCACATGGTGAGACGCTCACCCTCCATGCAAAGGTGATGGAGGGCGGGGCGGCGGGCCGCTGGGCGCGAGGCACTGGTGGCGCTGCTGCGTCAGCCGCTGGCAGGTACACCGCGTTGACCGTCATGCTGCGTGTGCCCAGCAGCAGCAGCAGCAGCAGCAGCGCGCGGTAGGTTGGCAAGTGAAGGATGATGTGGCAACAGGTACGCGCGCAGTGCGCTGTTGGAGGGGGTCTACCTGCTACAGGGCCCTCGCTCAACCACGGCGCTTCCACCGCTCCCGTCACGCCGCTTCTTAAACACAGTGCGCGCATGCAAGGGAGAGAGAGGGAGAGAGCGTGTGTGCATACGTGGGAGTGAGGCAAGGCATGGAGGCCAGAACGGCCAGGCGGGGCATCCGCTCAGCCCACCTGACGGTCTCCCCGATGCCGCCTGTCACCACCAACGCGCCGCCGGGTATCCTGAACACGTCGCTCATCGCGGGGTCCTTGTCGTTGGCAGCTCTCAGCAGGAGGGGGCTGCCCCTCACCTTGCCCCTGCGCATGCGCACATGGCATGCAGCCGCGCAGGGATGCTGCAGGCATCACAACATGCAGTGCTAGCAGTGCTGCGTGCAGCCAACAACCCAAACTATGCAATCCTAACATGAGTGGCAACTTGAATTGGATTGAGTGAGGGTCAGGCCGCAGACGACACACCAATCCACGACAGCCTAAGCATGCATTAGCCGAAGGCAAGGTCTGATCAGGGCCCCATGAGGTCTGATGCGCTTGCCTTCGGGTGCTGGGATCATCCAGCCGTGGAATTGGGACTCCTCTGACAGCCCCCATGCACCTCGTCAACCCCTACAGCATTGCCTGGAATTGAATGCGCACGCTCACCCCGACTTGACCCACTGCAGGCCGCTCAGCGTCACGCGCAGCGCCACCTTGTCGTCCGCGGGCCCGCACTCATACGGGTTATCCAGCGCGTCCGTCGCGCGTATGACCGCCGCAGGAAGGCGGTGGAAGCTGAGGGGGATGTCCAGGGGGTCGCCCCCCGCCACGTACAACTCATGGGGCCTGAGGCCGGTGCGGTGGCCCAGCCGGATGCTGCCGTGGTCCTCCACCTGCAAGCCATCATCCATGAGCAGTACATACAGCGGTACGTACGGCATGTACTCATGCATGCAGTACAGTATTGCGGTACAACATGGCGGTACACCATGTGCTCATGTCACCAGCGCCACACCGGCAGGCGGCTCTTGCAGGCTGTTAGCCAGCAACTACGGTTGCGACCAACAAACCTGGTACCGGTACTCAACCTTCATCGCATATGCCACAGAACACTACAGAGCAGTAATAATGTGTCGAGGAATCCAACCTAGGCATGCCAGAAAGTATCGTAAGCGCTGCAGTCTAATAAGTGGCACCATAGCTTTTGTGAGGACACTTGGGACGACAACAGCAGGCAGGAACACGGGCAACACCAGCCGTGGCATCATAGCGCACATTTGTTAGTACACTTCAACGCTCTAGCCGAAGCCACTGCTCCCTTGAATACAACGACTGACAATGCATACAGGATCGAGTTGAGCAACGAAACCCTAAACCCTAAACCCTAAACCCTAATGCATACAGGATCGAGTCGAGCACCGAAACCCCCAGGACTTTGCAAGCTGCGCCAGGACAGGAACAATGAGAGCCAGCAAGAATCGCCGCACCTGTACCGCCAGCTTGTGCAGCGCCCCCGCCTGCAGCCGGAAGGGCAGGAGGTCTGAGGTGTACTTCCGCCCCGCATGGACAACGTCAGCGTCGTCGCTGAAGCGCGCTACAAAGTACGCGGGCACGTCCCCGTGCGTGCACCCGAGCGCGTCCTCCATCTTGGTGGCGCGTATTCAGATGGTGACGCGCAGGGCCATGTTGTCGTCAACCACCTCGGGGCGGCCGATCACCCGCACATCCACGCGTCTTGGCTGCAGCCGGTCCTCCTGCTGCTGCGGCGGCTGGACTAAAGGGGTTGCGGCGGGGGTTGCCTGCGCCTTCATCGTCACTGCCGCCTTTGCCGTCGCTGTCTTCGCCGCCGCTGCTTTGCTCCTCATCACTCGAGGTGCCGATGCTATCACTGCCTGAGCTGGAGGCGCGGCGACGCTGGGTCCTCTCACCACCAGCGGGTGCGTTGCTTCCTGAGGGACCTGCAGCAGCAGTGCCTGCTGGTGTTGATGGTCCAGGCTGTGTGCTGCCGCCGCCCTTGTGCTGCCGCTGGGTGGTGCCTGGTGTGGAGGCTGAGGGCCGGGCGCGGGCAGCGCCGTCAACGTCGCCCTTCCTTCGCTGCTGCTCGGCTAGCTGCTCCAGCGCCTCACGGTCAATGAAGCACTCCACCCTCAACCCTGCAGCGCCAACAGCGCGGCGGCTGCTGCCTGCGGCCCCAGCAGCGGGTGGCGGAGCCGTCTTGAAAGCAAGCAGCTCCCCGTTGGGGCCTCGCTTGCGCAGCAGCAGGACCACGTCGGCCTCTTGGCGGCGGCGGGGCACTGCTGGAGCGGTTTCGGGGCCGGTCTTGGAGCGGGCGCGGGCAGCGACTGCAGCAGGTGTTTCGTGCGGCATGGGCTCAAGCTCCAGGCTGATGCCCTGCATATGTGTTGCCTCCACTGTGATCGAGTGCACCTGGCAGTGAGGGAGGGATCAGCAGAGGGGGTGGCAACGACAAACAAGGTGTCATGAGTGTTTCACTGCACAAGCTGTTCCGGCCGGCCCTGCTTGCTTGCTGGCGGACTCATCCCAAGCCTTCAAAGCCGCATCCTTGTGAACAAAACAGGTGTGAGGTGGCAATGATGTTGGGCATTTGGCCCGTGGCTCAGAGTACAGGTGTGGTGCGAGCATTCAAGCGCCCCCTTCTGCTTGCCTGGTCCCCATCTGGGGGGAGCATGGGCCGTGTGGCCAACACGCTCCTAATGTAACATAACATAACATAACATAACATAACATTCAAGCGCCACATGCAATTCATCATGCAGGGTGAAATGCAAGGTAAAACAACAACGATAAACAGCAGGGTCATGTATGTGCCACGGGCCTCGTGAAGCTCGACCACACATAAAGTTGAGCTGTACCGTATCAGCAACCTTGCACAAGGTTGCTGATACGGTACAGCTCAACACAATTGCACGGCATCATCAGGTATTCCTATGCTAACTCACCAGCAGCAGGTCGTGTGGCAGCCAGCAGTCCGTGCGCCACCTCACGCGCAGCTCGTAGCGCCCCGCCTCCAGCACGGCCGGCATGCCATGCACCTCGTACCCCGGCATGGGCAGCCCATGACCGTCTTTCGCATCCGGCCTGACCGCCTCTGCCGAGAGCACGTGCCCGGGCGTCTTGCGCACCTCCAACGCCCATTCCTGGCGATTGGTGCTGCCGCCAGGTGCTGCCGGGTCCCCTGCGGCATCCTCATCAGCCAGCTTGACAAGCACTGCATCGGGTTGCACAACGCACCCCAGCTTGCTTGCACGTGTGTTGCGCGCCGCGCGGCCTTGGCGGTCCAGGAAGCCGAAGCGAAGCGGGGGGTCGGTGCCAGCACCGCCCCACGCGAAGTGTGTGTCGTACACGCCCTGCGTCTCCACCACGCTCTGCCTCCGCTGCCCCTGGCCCTGGCCGGCGGCCCGCGCTGGTGGCGGGTGCGCTGGTGGTGACGCTGGCGGCAGCCGCAGGAAGGCGCGTGTGGCGGGCATCCACGCCATGGCAGCCGGCAGCTGGTCGACAGTCTTCTGCAGCTCCTGATGCAGCTTGTCCTGTCCCTCGCCCCAGCTGTAATCCTTCACAAAGTTGAGGTCCAGGTTGAACACCAACACCTCCTTGCTTTGCTTGGCGGCCACCATCGCGTCTGTCAGGCGGCGCCGCCAACACGTAACACAACGCCGCGCAGCACACAGGGCGAAGTTGGCAAGCAGCTTCCTCTGCATGGGCAGCGAGGGATTGTTCAGGCATGGACACACTCAGGCAGTGCGGCAAGCTGCGATGCTTCCCTGCAGGCACGCCGTGACACCACATGCTGTTGAGAGGCACAAAGCTGAAACACGTAGCCAGGTTGAGCGCACAGCCCCGAACATGGACGCTGCCAGGAGTGGTCCACTCCTGGGTGCATACAACACACGGCATACAGTCCTGATCGACCCGTGCACCCCAGCAATACCCCAATGCATTGAACGCATCCCCGGCCAGTTGCAGCGGTGGTCCTAAGGGCGCGCACCCAAATGTGGTGTTCAACACCGGCAGGCAGGTACGCCCAGGCTGCAATCATTTGCCACCTGATCAAGTCCCCAACCAGTGATGCAGCAGCTGCGGCGGCCAACCCCAGCTGCTGCACGCCTACGCACCAATCATTGCGGGGTATGCGCTGGCGTCGTATTTCGGCCTGTAGGGCACCACCTCCATGATTTGGCCACGCCTGCAGTCCAAGTTGGCATACTCGTAGAACCTGCAAGCGAGGCAATTGTCAGTGAGCGTCACCCGCTTAACCAGGGTAACAGAATCCGGAGAGGTCTTCGCTAGTGATAACTTGATGGTGCTGTCAGGGTGGCCCCTACAATACCTCTTCACTGGTGTGGTCAGCGATGCAGCTTACAGCACCGTGCGCAACACAGACAATGCGTCTGTAGCTTGCGCCACTGGCGCGTTAGTACAGCACAGTACAGCACGGTGCAGTACGGCGGGACGGCGGTACGACACGCGCGCACCTGTGAACTACAAACACCTCCTCCGGCCGGTAGTTCACTTGACGCACGCGCCGGCCCCCGCGTCCTACTGTGCTGCGCGTGGCAGCGCTGCCTGCGCCGCCCGCTGGTCGGCTCCTGTCGGGCACGCGCACGAGCTGGCCGCGGTATATGGTCAGCACGTTGCCGTTGCACGGCAGCGCAAACGAGGAGCTCCAGTGGTACCTGCAGTGGTGATGAGCACAGGTGGGGGGGCAACGAAACAACAGCGTAGGGCTTGAACAACTGAGAAACACTCATCAGTCATCACTTGAAAAGCAGCGAGGGGGAGTGATGTCAATGCACCTATACTCTGTGTGACACAGCGACAACGAGTCTACGACGCATCCGGCAAGCAGCACTAAACCCGCTTACTTGACTTTATGCAAGTTGGATTCATCGAACACCGACACTATCTCCG
The DNA here is from genome assembly GCA_001662385.1 of Chlamydomonas asymmetrica. Taxonomy (NCBI): domain Eukaryota; kingdom Viridiplantae; phylum Chlorophyta; class Chlorophyceae; order Chlamydomonadales; family Chlamydomonadaceae; genus Chlamydomonas; species Chlamydomonas asymmetrica. Next base: position 3,028 of record BDDA01000241.1, on the reverse strand, counting down.
GCAGCAAGCTGCCCTGCTCGTCCTGCATGACAGTAGCATGGACCACACACGAAAACCGTTGGGCCGCCAATACACAGGAGTGAGACAACGCAACGGAAGGCCTTGTGCGGGTATGCACTGTAGGCGGGACGGAGCTAGGGGTCGTAACCCGCACGGTGCAGTTAAGGCAGCTGCTGCCGCAGGATGTGAGATAGCGGCTCCAGCACTCACATGGTCGGCCCAGTGCTGGATGTAGTGGCTGGCGAATGCGCGTGTGACGTCCTCGGGGGACAGCCAGGCGGAGCAGAGCGCCTCAGTGGGGCCCAACACCTTGGCCTTGATGGAGGGACCGCCGGCAAAACCGTTGCCCCCGCTGCCCCCCGCACCGCTGACCCCTGCGCCACCTGCGGGTGCTGCCTGCTGGCCCGCATCCCGCTCCTGCCAGCGCTGCCGTCGCTGCTTGTACAGCTCCGGCTCAAGCAGCATCTGCACGTGCCACACGAGAGGGGCGGGTGTGCCAAGCCAGCAGGAGCAGCAACAGGCGACACAGGCAGCAAGGGCTGAGTAAGCACGCGCAGGTGGGCTTGCATAATGGCAGCCTGACACATGCTACCGCAGCGGCGTGGTCTGCACTGGCAGCACATACGCATGGCCTTGGACCTGATATGAGTACATGACGAAACAGCACATGAATTATGCCATTGATACAAGCATCAGGTACGGTACAAGGCGGTACATACGAGGGTGTGTGTATGCGGTGCAGCGACGCCTCAGGGCAAAGCACGCGGCGCCCCTCGCATGGCAGCCTGCGGCCGGCCGCCTCATTGATCGCGCACCCACCCACCTCCACCGCAGGGTCGTCCAGGCCGGTCTTGTGGTGCTTGGTGCGCGCCGGCGGCGACACGTACAGCAGCGTGGCCATGCGCTGCTGGTCGCTGGGCACGTCGGTGTTGAGCTGCGCATCCAACGCCGTGTAGCGCTTCCCAAGCACGGCGGGGTCACGCGCCTCAGAGATGTAGGGCATCACCACGTGGCAGTCGGCTGTCATGAGCATGCCTGGCGGCCGCGTGGGAGATAGGGTATGGCACGGCATGGGTGGGGATGCGAGGGTGTGTCAGAGGTGAGGAAGATAGATAACGGGATAGAGTTACGGTGGGATACGAAGGGATGAGCAATGAGGCCACAATGATAACCCACACACTGATTTTTGGTCGCGATGGAATGAATGATCATTGGTTTAAGCGGCCACATGCTTTCAAGTTTTCAGTTTGACCATGCAGCCACAAGCGGTCAGGTGGTGAATGACTCCGGCACCCACAAGCCCCGCTCCCCGTGTCAATCGTGTCAACCGGATGATGCACAATAATGCAGGGAGAGCGACGGGTGTGCGCTACTGTGAACAACAACACCCGACACAAAGCCCTCCCATGCACAGAGCCCCACACGTCACGCGGCGCCCTACATACCCGACCAAAACACCGCTGTGCCGCGATGGCTCCTGGTCTTATCCAGCATCTCCGCGGTGCCGGACGGCATCTTCGGCATGGTGGGCCGCCTGCAGCGGGATGGGCGGGGTGGTGGGGGGGAAGAGTAGGGGGTCAAGTGTGCCCACGCAATCACACATGGTATGGTGGATGCAGTGGGGGCCAAGGGGGCGCACGCAACAGGGGAGGGTCGGGGGCTGCAGGTGATTGGTGGGTGGTCACTCAGCCGCATCAGCCACACAACATGCATGCATGCGGAGGGTGTGCCAGGTAACAGGCCACCTTGAGGGTAGTGTGGGTTGCATGCAATGCTGCCAACATGCATGCTGCATACCGTCCTTGGACAACGGTCACGTCGGGCATGGGGTGTCTGCAAAACCACAAGTGCCGCGCAATACAGACATCAGACAGTCAAGAGGTAGCTAGGCTGGAGCCAACTCCGCGCAATACTCACCCCTTCTTGTACATGAAGGGCAGCGTGCATGCCAGCGCGTGGCGCACCGCACCGTCCTCCGCAGTCACGATGTAATACACCAGGAAGGGCGGCAGCACCGCCTCACTGGCAGCAGCACCACCACCGGCGCCGCTTGACGTGCTGGGTCCAGCGCCACCACCAGCACCACTCCTCGTCGACACTGATGCTGGCCTGCGAGCAGCGCCGCTGCCTCTCCCGCCGCCTCTCTTGCGCCCGCTTGTCGTCCCTCGGGCACCGCCGCCTCTGCTGGTTGACTGCTTGTGACCCCCATTTCGCGCGCCCGGCCCCCCGGTGACGTCATCCTCCTCGCTGTCCAGGTCTATCTGCACCTCCTCGCGCGTGCCCTGCGTGACAACCTCATCATCAGGCGAGGGGTGGCACAGCCGCGCATGCTTGTCCACGATCCGCTCCAGTAGCCCTACCGGGGCGGTCGGCTGCCCCCGCGGCTCGTCCGGCTGATCCTGGGTGGCAGCGGTGCCGGATGGCGCACGCGGCAGTGCGGTGCTGGCGGTGATGTGGATGGGCTTGCCGCCCAAGCACGGGGCGGCGATGCGGATGCTGGCGTGGCCGCGCAAGCTGCCGTCCGGGCGGCGCTCAGGGGCGCAGGGCCGCCCGGCCCCGGCGGCCCCCTTGACTGACGGCGGCAGGCGCTGCCAGATGGCCTCCGGAACGCCATGCACGATGTTGAAGTAGGTGTCACGCAGCTGCGGCACGCAAGCATGTGATGGCAGCAAGGGGGATGAAGAGGCAATGCGCTGCAAATGGCAAAATGTGCCAAACGCTCATGTCAGTCATCTGGACCTTGAATCTACTGTTGTACCATGGCTGGCAGTGAGCAAATATGGTCTTGCGTGTGGGCCCATGGCGCGCCTCGACTAAACAACAACCCGCAGTTGCACCAAAACACCCGACAGTGTGTTATCGGCGCAGGTGGCAAGGCCCGCACATCCGCAACACAGGTGCAGGCTGTGGCGCGATGCGCGGCACACCACCTTCATGCCGCCACCACCAGGCGCACCCCCCCCACACATCCCCCGCCGCCACCCCCACCCCCACGCCCGCCGCCACCCCCACCCCTAACCCCACCGTC